>SJYO01050590.1:43779884-44037554 GCA_006410555.1 Capra ibex
ACCGTAGTGCCTGAGCTACCTGTACTCAGACTCACTTGAGACCCTCTACCACTACTTGTCCCTCCGGACCGTACGACGCTAAGAACCCCAGCGTTTCTCAGCCTGTGCTGACTCCCTGACTTGACTTGACTCCCAAAAGTGGTAATCTTGTTTCGACCTGTTCCGAGTCCCTTTTTGTCGATTACCTTAGTTCGTCAACCCATCCAAGATAAACTCCGACTACGTTTTTCTTTCGATACAAAACCTATTCCTCAGACCTCGCATGTTTCTTTGTTTCAAATAGTCGACACCAAGAACTGGAGGAACGGAATAGGTGGGTGACGGTATTTCTGTCCACCAAAGAATGAGATTAAGGATCCTATCAATTTAGATCTCCTTATGAAAACCTCACCGGTAGAAGTTCGAAAAACCAGAGTTCTAAGGAAATGACATGATTTTTAATAATCCTGGGAATCTCGAAAACAAAAAATAGATAACTATAAATCGTATAATCTTTAATTTTGACTTTCACATTTATATAAATGGTTGAATAAATTTTTATTAGACTTCGGTAACGAATAACCGTAAAAAATACTTTTCAAAAGTTTTATTTCGGTCGACTAAAAGTGTCCATAGACCGAATTTACTAGAGTATAGACGAAGACATAAGTTGGAAAACACTATAGTGTGTACTGTATCGGAGACCTTTCGAGACATATGTGAGTCCTCTCACTCTTTCCTTTTTTATTGTAGAATCACAATAATACTTTTATAAAAAATTTAGAGTCGTGGAAAACTTTTCCAGAATCTCTGAGGATCCCAGGGGTTCGTGTGAAAGTCTTGGTGACAAAAATCTCATAATTTCCTCCAATAATATAAATGAACCTCTTATAAAGAAATTTCTACTACCTTTGAGTTTCCTATTATTCCAATATTTATGTAAAAAACTTACCATTTAGGTATACACCCAATGAATTCTTTTTTATTTATACAGGAAATTTTCGAATTAAAATATTTATCTTAATTTATGAACAAAAACGAATCTTATATGTTTTTGGAATCTCTATTTTTAATAAGAAACAAGAACAAGTCACCGGTTTAACACAGGGTTGAGAAACACTGGGGTACCTGACATCGGGCGGTCCGAAGGAACAGGAAGTGACAGAGGGACTCAAACGAGTTTGAGTGCAGGCAACTCAACCACTACGCTAGGTTGGTAGAAAAGGAGACAGTGGGGGAAGAAGAGAACGGAAGTCAGAAAGGGTCGCTTAGCTGAGAAGCGTATGCCACCGGTTTCATAACCTCAAAGTCGAAGTCGTAGTCAGGAAGGTCACTTATAAGTCTCAAATAAAGGAACCTAACTGACCAAACTAGAACGACAGGTTCCCTGAAAGTTCTCAGAAGAGGTTGTAGTGTCAAGTTTTCGTAGTTAAGAAACCGAAACTCGGAAGAGATACCAGGTTGAGAGTATTGGTATGTACTGATGACCTTTTAGGTATCGAAACTGATATACCTGGAAACAACTATTTCACTACAGACGAAAAATTATACGACAGATTCAACCAGTATTGAAAGGAAGGTTCCTCATTTTACAGAAAATTAAAGTACCGACGTTAGTGGTAGACGTCACCAAAACCTCGGGTTTCTTTATTTCAGTCGGTGACAAAGGGGTAGATAAAGGGTACTTCACCACCCTGGTCTATGGTACTAGAATCAAAAAACTTACAACTCAAAATTCGGTCGAAAAATCAATGAAAAGGAGTCCAAGAAATCAATCAAAGGTGAAAGACGGTAATTTCACCGTAGTAGACGGATAGACTCCAACAGCTATAAAGAGGACCGTCAGAACAAAGATCGAACACGAAGGTCGGACCGTAAAACGTACTACATGAGATGTATATTCAATTTATTCGTCCCACTGTTATATGTCGGAACTGTATGAGGAAAGGGTTAAAACTCGGTCAAGTAACAAGGTACAGACCAAGATAGATAACGAAGAACTGGACGTATATCCAAAGAGTCCTTCGTCCACACCACCAGATCATAAGGGTAGAGAACTTCTTAAAAGGTCGCAAAGAACACTAGGTGTGTCAGTTTCCGAAAATCGCACCAGTCACTTCGTCTTTATATATAAAAAAAACTTAAGAGAACGAAAAAGATACTAGGTAACCTACAACCGTCAAACTAGAGACCACCAAGACGGAAAGAGTCAGATCGAACATGTATACCTTCAAGAGTCCAGTGTATAATGACTTCGGATCGAACTTTCTAAACCTCGTATTAGAACGATCGTACACTTTACTTACGTTCACATACCATCAAACTTGTAAGAAACCGTAGCGGGAAGAAACCCTAACCTTACTTTTGACTGGAAAAGGTCAGGACACCGGTGACGACTCAAAAGGTTTAAACGACCGTATGACTCACGTCGCGAAAGTGTCGTAGTAGAAAATCCTAAACTTTATCGAGTCGACCTTAAGGTAGTGAAGGAGATCACAACAAACATCATTACAAAGGATTCCGGGTCAACTGAAACGCGAGGTACTACAGACAGAGATCTACTCACTGGTGTAGTAGTACCAATAGGTTCTGTAATTATTGAAAAACATGTCAAGTAGACATATAAGAAATAGTAGAATTAGAGATGACGAAGACAATTCAGGAACGACAAAGACAGGAAATAACACGGGTAGAAACGTGCTTTACAAGGGAACCATAGAGACTACAAGAAATTCTCTAGAGATCAGAGAAGGTAAGATAACAAAAAGAGATAAAGAAACGTAAAAGTGAATTCTTCCGAAAGAATGGAGAGGAACGCTAAGAGACCTTGAGACGTAAGTCAACTCATATAGAAAGGGAAAGAGAAGAAAAGAGTCGATAAACATTCCGTAGGAGTCTGTTGGAGAAAAGAAAGACGTAAAGGAAAAGAACCCCTACCAAAATCGGTGGTGGAGGAAATATTATAATCCCTGAAAGTCGGTATCAAGAAGTCCGTAAGACAGATGGTCTAGATTAGGGAACTTAGATAAACAGTGAAGATGACATATTAGTATTCCCTAAACTAAATCCAGTATAGATTTACCGGATCACCAAAAGGGATGAAAGAAGTAAAACTCGGGCTTAAAACGTGATTCCTCGACCACTAGACTCCGTGTCAGTCGAGGGGTAGAACAAAACTGATATATCTCGAAAAAGTAGAAATCGACGTTTCTTATATTAGTCAGACTAAAACCATAACTGGTACACCACTACAGGTACATATCTCAGTAGAGAACACGACAACCTTCTCCCACAAACAATACTGGTCACACAAGAGAACCGTTTTGACGACCGGAAACGGGACGAAGCAAAACACGAGGTTCCGGTTCGTATAGATATGACATCAAATAAGAGGACAACTACCCGTAAATCACAGAAAAAAGAATAAGGACAGTTTACTCACCATGGTACTTGGAGAAAAACTTCAGGGAAGTTACGGTTTGTCCATAGAGAACTGAGGGATGAAAACGTAAGGTCAGGAAATACTACTTTTCCTGTAGTAAAACAAGATCTTCCAGAACGAATCTTATATGTTTTGGATTCTTCACCTGTAATAAGAATCGGAGACAATTAAAGAAATTAGAGAAAAGGTATTAAGACATTTATCTGTATTAATTCTAATATCACAAATTAATTTGAATAGAAAATTTACTTTATGGAGTTTAATATACTTCTATGTCTCTTATTATATTGTTGATGAGGTATGAGACCCAACCGTACAACGAAAGAGTCAAGGAAAGGTAAAAGACGGGGGGTCGGGTCTCACTGGTCAGAAAACTTAAACCATACGCAAGAAAGGTAAGAAAAAAAAAAAATTACGATACGTATACACACCCACACATTAGTTACTATACCATAAGAAAAATACAAAATTTTAACATATCAGAATGGACACGAACGAAAGAAGTGGGAATGAAAATGAATAAAAAAATTACATTCAAAGTCCATAAGTCAGTGAGAATTCACAAACTCTAAATGTACAACTATGCATAAACTTAAGAATATAAACGTATAACCCAAAGGGTCCACCACGTCACCATTTTTTAGACGGACGGTTACGTTCTCTGGGTCCTCTACGTCCAAGTTAGGGACCCAACCCTTCTAGAGGACCTCATCCTTTATCTTTGGGTGACGTCATAAGAACGGACCTTTTAAGGTACCTGTCTCCTCGGACCACCCGAGGTACCCCAACGTTTCTCAGTCTGTACTGACTCACTGATTCGTGTAAAGATATGATACTAAATAAGAGGATGACTACCCGTAAATCACAGAAAAAAGAGAAAAAAAAAGGACAGTTAACTCACCATGGTGCTTGAAGAAAAACTCCAGAGAGAACTCCTACACTACATATGTTAAATTCAACATTACACCGACGTAGAGTAGAAGTCACCTACAACGGTCTAACAAACCTTTTACGAGTATGACAACTGAAGAGGGTGTCGTCAGATACCCTCAAAAGTAAAAGAGAGGGAAGAACGGTCACGAACCATAACAACCGAAATTTTAAAACATAGAACCAAAACAACAGAAAACTCGGAAAAGTAAACAGGAAGCCTCAAAAAAACTTTATTAACAGTCATCGACGTTTCATCAGGTCTTAAATTGATAAAGGACACATTCAAAAGAATTAAGAAAACGACAAAATGTACTACACCATTACCTGTAGAATTAGGTATTTATATGAACAAACATGAAGACTAATAAAGGAATCCTGTTTAAGATTTCCATTTTAAGGACCCGGTTTCCAATGTTTGTAAAATTCTTATAACAAAGTATAAAGGTTTAATAAAAGATTCTCCTCATAGGACAAAAGAAGAGGATGCTTTTCAGACTCTCGTAAACAGAGACGAGTAGAAGTGGTCGTAACCTCTAATAGGAAACAAAAAATTAGAATCGTCAACCTATCTACTTTTGAGGTATGGGTACAAAAAACTTCAATTACAACACCACTGAATGTCTAGGAGAGAACTACGGTGCCGATCCCTGTCTCAGTAAGTCCATCACTCATCAAGACTGGGTGACAGACACAGACAGTCAGAGAGAATTGTCTCTGACAAAGAACACCGACATAGGCTCAAAGGGAAACTGATTAAGAAGAAAGACAGGTCCTTGCTGTGACACGCGAAACGAAACCTACAGGACCGATAAGAGTGACAACACGGTTTTTAAGTCGAGGTCAACCGTCTTAGTCACCTGCACGATCTACTCCGACCGAGGTGGCAGAGGTGACATCCACCCAACAGAGGACGGTAAAAACAGTGACGCGTCAAAATTAAACAAAAGGAGACGGTAAGACCAACACCAATGAATTGACCGGATTAAAACGTCATGATCTTGTCTTTCATCGTTTTCTCCCCCATGGGACATTCAAGAAAATTCAGTGTGGTAGTCAAAGTTTATTCCCTCAGTACAATCACTTGAGTAAGACCCACCGTGTCCGTAAAAACGATATTATCATGTTCACGTAAGGACTTTTGGAACGTGAGGCGTCTCACAATTCGATTTTTATCTTAGACATTCTTTTTACCCGACCCCGTCTATCGTTTTTTAAATTCGTTGAGTTTTACTTATTGACCTTTCGTCGCGTTTACTTGCTTGGGAAATAATTCTACTCCCGGCTACTCCCGACGACGATTCCGCTCGTACGTTCAGTGCACTCACCGACACCCGGGATCTCACGTGACGGGACCCCTCTTTCGGACTCCGAATCGGTGAACGAAAATTCAAAGAGGAATACATCTTCTCTCCGAAAGACGACGGCGCCATCGTCGGTCCGACTCCTGAAAAAGAAAGGACGACCTTCAAAAATAAATAAGGGTGACAAAAACGAAAGGAATGGATCCTTTCGAACATGTACTTGGAACCACTGAAGGTGTCTTATGACTGTAGTAAGGGCATAAATTTTTGACGTATACTCCATAAGACAGTATTTCTATGTAACATCGTGTTGACTGACGTAAAATATGTTTGACAAGGAATGCTTATTCAGGTACCCCAGTGTTCTCAGGGTGAACTGACTCATTGACTTGACTTCTCTTTTGACGATGTGAATTTTTTCTTTATTAAGAAATAAAATTGACCTCCGATTAATGAAATGTCATAACATCACCAAAACCCTGTGTTACTTATCTTGACATTTAAAACTGAGACTTTATTGGTAACTTCAACCGATAATCACAATACTCCTTTATTATATTTTTTTTAAAAGGGGGATATCCATAGTCGTAATAAAACCCTCACCGACTCCCACTCAAGAAATAAGTGCTACGACTTTAAGTCTTCAGTCGTGAAGTCTAATAGTAGTTAACACACACACCGGGCCTATTGTCTTAAAGATCATAACCGTTCAAATAGAGACCTTGCGGAGCCTCCTTCGACGGAGTCTGTGGGTTTTCGTCACTCGTGTGAGACCGGTTCTACACCTTGCACCACGTCAGGTTGTTGCCGTAGTTCCACGAAGACAGGAATGACAGGCAGTTCTACGGGTAGTGTCTACGTCTGGTCTAGGCCCGGGATCGGACGTTCCGGGACCACCCGGACAGAGCGTCATCGTGGCACGCCGTCTAGTAGTCGTTTGACGGGGAAAAGTCGTCGACGGTCTAGGTCGTCGACTACTTTCTCGGACACGACGTCCTGTTCGCGTCACTGGTGCAGTTCAAGACGTTCATACGGCGACTCGAGTAGCTTGCCCACAGTCCTTTCGGAGAAGAGTAGCCGTGGCTGCACAGGGACCGTGCAGACGTCTTTCGACTGCAACAACGGGTCAGTGCCTAGAGGAAAGGACTCTTTCTCGACGAAGAGGACTAGGCTTTGGTAGAGTAAAGATTTCCGGAACCCCTCTGTCGGTGACACGACTGATTTCTCCGGCTGGACGGGTACTGACGACGGAGGGTAAGAAGACGGAAGTGGGGCCAGTGACGACGACGAAGAGGACAAAGAGAAGGGGCGTGGGGAGCGTAGCGGTTACCGTAACGTTGAGCCGACCCGTCGGTACGACGACACCCACGGAGACGGGGAAGACGGGGGCGACGAGTAGGAGTCGGCGCCCAGGGGGTCGGCAGTGATCGAGACGGACCAGGCAGAGTACGTCCGTTGAGGGGACACTAACCATCCTAGTCAAAATAGTCTCTCTCCGGTAGTGGGACGTTACCGTCCTTTTAGGCTCACAACGCCGTCTTCAGCCTGGTACCGCGGATGTCGGTCTCGGGTCGGTATTTCTTCGTCGACCTGTCTGTGGAAGGGAGGGGCGGATGCGACCTGTCATAGTAGTGTCTCATAGAATCTCTCGTCGTACGAGCGACGTTCTTGGGTCAACGGTGGACGGGTGGGAAGAGAGAGAAATGAGGAGTGGTCACAGGACTCGGTTTTGTCTCCGCTGTTCGCGGTTATTTGAAATGGAGTTCCGATTTGGCGTCCCGTAGTAAAGGTTTCATACCTCCCCATCTACCGCCCACGAAACTATCCGTGGAATAGAAATCGTCCATTCCTCTCCAATGGAGTGAGGGACCCTCAACCTTACTAAAAAGACAAATTCAGTCACATACACCCGTTATAGTCGTACTTCATTATTGAGGTCTTTTGGAAAACAACCGAACTTTATGGTCCTTAATAGTAAAACACACTTATGGACTCGTCACACTGATACGGGGGAAAACAGTTCCCCTTGGGTCCCCAAGGAACCGTTATATTCTATGAGACAAGAACAATATAATCATACAAAAGATCTTGGGTACGTTGTGAGACAGGGACTGCTCCGAGAGTTCAAACATGAACACGACCAGGTTCAACAATGGAGAAGACTAAGGAATTTTTAAAATGTGACCCCGAAGGGACCACGAGGTCATCCATTCTCAAGTGCGACGGTTACGTCCCCCCGACCCAAGTTAGGGACCAGTCCCTTGATACAGCGTTAATTCTCCAGTGTACGGTGTTGATTCTAGGTCGCGTCGGGTCATCTATAAAAAGTTTTTTAGAATGTATGTTCAGCACCCTAGAGTCCAAAAAGTGTACCCTTAAAAACAATAACAATTGTAAAAATTCACTTCCAGGTCAAGAGAGAACATTTTGCTTCTACTTGGTGCCTGCCAGTGACTATTAAACCTTCTTGGGCGAACTTTGTCTTTCCGACAAAAAGAAAGACAGGAAGATTGTTTCAAAACAAGAAGCTCAGAAACGTACAACAAACAGAGACTAAGAGAAGACAAACAAGTCCAAGGCAGGATAGAGTCACAAGGCCCTTCGGTTGCTCCTACTCTCACCGGAGTGGACGACACGCAAGAGCCGTGCTCTCGCGAAGGACTACGACCCGTGGACGTGGCCCGTCGACTTCGAGATGTTACAGAAGTCACCTGTCCTTCTCCGGTCGATGTTGACAGTGTTGAGGCGGTAGTGTGTGGACCTCGGGAGGTCCCATTTCGAGGGAAGGGTCCAACACGAGTCAGTACGCAGATCCTATCCAACCACTCGACGTCCGCACACCCGACTGGCGAAAGGACACAAACACACATTTCAAACCTTGTGTCGGTATGAGTCTACAAATACATACAGGACCGACGAAACACGATGTCACCGTCTCAACTCATAACAACATACGTCGTGTCTGGTACACCGGACGTTTTGGGTTTCATACATGACAGACCGGGAATACAAAAGGTCTGGATTTGTATCCACCCATCTAAAAATTACACGAAATAAATCTTTGCCTCTAATAGATAGTTGATACTGGTGTTTTCAAAAACACAACCTTCCTTTAGACATTCATGACACTAAAAAATCCTTTTGTTCGTAACATACTAGGGTGACCGTCAGGTCATCATGACAAATAAAATTGAGAAATACAACCTCATATCGACTCTTCGTCACAACACTATCGACGTCCACCTGTCGTCTCCCTGAGTCGACATGTGTATGTACGAAGGTAACACGGCAGCTGAGGGGAGGGTAGGTCCGACGGCGTACTGTGCCTCGTCTCAAGGGACACGAGATGTCATCCCGGAACAACCAACAGGCAACATTTATACTGACCCAATAATCATGACAAGATACCTACTTTAGTCACGAAAACTACAAAGATGTTCAGTTCTGACAATTCCACTGTTCCTATCAAAGGGAGTAAGATTTCACTTCCTCCAACGATGTAAATCTCACGTAGTGGTCGTCCCTGGACGACATTTCGTCTCCCTTGAGACGAGTCACAATACGCCGTCGGACCTACCCACTCCTCACGCCCCCTCTCCCCTATGTGCATACACGCACCGACTTAGGGAAGCGACAAGTGGACTTTGACATTGTCGTAACCACTAACCGAGATGGGGTCATGTTTTGTCTTTCAAACCTTTTTAATATTACCTTAGTACTCCTTATGTCTAACTCATTTAAACCACTACTCGACCCTTCTTTTTATTTCGTTCCTAGAAATAACCCGAAAGAGAAATTTTTCAGAAAACTCTTAGGAATCGATGTCTCAGATTGTCGACAAAAGTCAAATGACTATGAAGTCTACTCTCTCTACCTCTTTATTCCGGTTTATAATTCTTTCCTCTTTGGTACAAACTGTAGATTCAGAGTAGTAGGGGATGGGTGGTGTGGGAACTTTGATAACATAAAGTACAATGATCAAGTCCTCCTAATTTTTAAGAGTTTAAATCACTAAAAAACACTGTATCCATGTATAATGAATTTAGAATCGTTGAAGACTGGTAAAGAACTAAGGATTTTCAAAAAGACAAAAGAAATATTAGGTTGTTATATACAATATAAAATCTTACGATTACTTCCTACCGTAAATACATTTGTGTACTAATGGGTAGAACCCGAAGGGTAGAAGAAAATCCTACCTAGGAACGACGACTGTAGCCGATGGACCTCGGTCGGAGACAGACGTGAAACCCCTTACTTTAGTCATAAACTATACTTCATACATAGATGAAAATATCAAGTCACAGAGACAAAATGTCAAATAGGGGAAGTAGACTAAGAAACTGCGTCTCGTAAAAACCCCTTCTCTCCTTACGACATTCCAAATAACGACTGAAGAGAGAAGGAGTAGATACCATGTACAAATTATTCTAAAAAATAAAAGAACCAAGGACCCATAAGAATGGTTCATATATGTAAGGGTAGTCTGTCGTCTGGGAAGTGACTAGGTCTTCCCGTGTAGAAAGATAAAAGAGTATCACCGCGAGAAACGACCCCGTAGAAGGTCTCCGTATACATGGGACAATCGGTAACAATATTGATTCATCAAGGGTAAGTGAATAAAACTTAGAAGAACCTGTTTAACTACCTCCCTTAAAAGAAAAATTAGAATACACATGTTAAAAAAGGAGAAACCCTCGACTCTTAGAAGTCCACTCATATCAGTCCGGTCTCCGACTCTTAGTGAAAGAAAAATCAGTCAATTTATTAATACAGGACTTCTAGTCAATGTCGTCATGAAGACAACGAACAAGCATCCGTAAGGAAATGTCTTCTAGTAATACAACTCAAGTCATTCGTAAGAGTCCTGGCCCAGTATCCGTGCTTCCCTCTGTAGCGGGTACATTCATAAATTCTTAGGTGTACAAAGTCCCACTAAACAGACAAATATGACTTTGAAAAACTTGACTCAGACTAATGAATTCAGGACACCCGTTGGTCTTTAATGAGTCACTACTAAGAAAGGTCTATTTTAGATCTTAACATTACTTCATCAAAGTCCGAGATACCCTTTTTACATTTTGCTGACTCGTTAGAACCTCAAACTCTTGACAAAGTAATCGTGTTTTCTATGGAACTTTGTGATACTTCATGTCAAGGACAGAACACCTAGGTATACCCCTCTGTTATTTGTTTTTCTTCGTTTATATACCACACAATCCACCACTCACGACGGTTCCTGTTCTCTCGTCCCATTCTCTATCATTTACGAACCACCACCACACCCCCTGAAGAAAAAGTAGGTCCTTTATTCACAATCACTAACCTATTACAAATTCGTCACAGAACTTCCTTCGCACCTGCAGTACGTCTATGGAACCCCTTTCACTAGACTCTACGTCTTACCGTTCCCTTTTCGGGTATGGACCCTCCACCCTTCCTCTTCCTCCCCTATTATTGGTTTCAGTCACCCCCGTATGGGACCTCGGAGAACATCGTCACACAACAAATTCTGGAAACCGAAAAGGACACATACTCTACCTGTGACCTCCCACTGATTCTTCCGTACACTAACCTACATTTTAAGGATTTCACACTCAGACCAAAGACACTCTCTTCGTTCTCCTCCGAAAGGTCAATCCTCCCACCACAAGGTGGATTACACTCACGACGTCACCTCGACCCGAACCCACCCGGACCCTCCATTACTCTTCACTGTGTCGACCCGGGACCCGAAAACTATGTACCTCAAACACTAAGAGAATCTGTAAGTTTATCCCTTATATGATTACCCCCAAGTCCTCTTTTCAGACCCTACCCTCTATGTTTACACCCACACCAGATACACAACTATCGTACTTGGTACTAGAACCTACTTTGGCAATTCCTCCGACCTCTTCACACTCCTGTCTCAGGAGGAACCCGGTCATAAACCTTCAACGTCACACTCCTCCTTGAACCCTTCCTCCTGTTTTTCACACCGGTCAATCCATCGTCCTCTCGAGTCCTTTTCCTGCACGGCAACTTCCGTTCCCTTTTGAGAACTCCTTCCTAACTGCTAAACCCAGTCTTTGACGACTATCCAACGTATTGTACTCTTGACTCCCTTAAAGGACAACCAGGTCACCAATTCTGAGTTCCGAAAGTGACGGGTCACGGACCCAAGTCAGGGACCAACCCCTTGATTCTAGGGCATTCGTTACACCATACTGTTTTTGTCTTTCTTAACTCTGTACTAGAAACTCATTGACACACCTCCAGTAACAATCGGTACAGTCCTCGATCAAGACACACGACACCACCCTCAGACTAGTGTCACCCAAGTGCCCTCTCGTCCTCGTCTCTCCACCTCTGTCGTGTCTGTTCAGAAAACTGTACCAAACGACTTTTGGTCCCTACACTCCCGTCATCGAACTCAACCCCACCACCATACCTCACCACTTCCCTCCCAAAGAGGGTTCGATTTAAACTTTCAAAATTTTATGTATCTGTTCAGCTTCGTCATCATGACCATCGACGGTGGATCTAATTGGTCAAATCATAAAACGGTATAAAAGACACAGTTACACACACAAAAAGACTTAGTAACTTTCATTCAACGTTTGTGACACTGTAAAATAGAGTATAGAATATTACACATATAGGATCGTAATTACTGTAAAATAATGTATTAGTGTGAGTAATAATTTATATTCTTTTAAATGTCATTAAGGGTTTACGGTAGCTTAAAAGTAGGGTATGAGTCAAAAGGGCTAACAAGGACTACACAAACCAAAGTTTACAAAAACAAAAACAAAAAACTTGGTCCTAGGTCGGTTCTAAGTGTATAACGTAAACCAACAACACAGAGTGATTACAAAATCTCGGTTCTTGGTAAAGAGGTCAAAAGTACTGTAACTGAAAACTTCTCTGGTCCGATCAACAGAACAGGGTACTAGACCTAAACAAGCAAAGGCACACCACAGAGGAATAAACAACGAGACAATTTTCTCCAAAAAAAAAATTTCTGACTTTTATGATGTCGTACAGACATTCGACTACCCTTTCTCGACCAGAGACATACCCAACGTGTAACAGTGGAAACCTTGAAAATCACAACATCCCGTGATTTTCTCATATAACCCTCTAAAAATTCCTCTTTTCCGATAAAGTAACTATGGGAAAAGGTTCTTCATTGGACATATTCTCATAAGAGACTCATTACAACCAATCAGGTGTACCTCTCAAAGAGTCAAAGTTAGAATCTTTGCAAAAGAAAAAGAACTTTCCCCCTACCTCTTCTTCTCCCAAAAGAATGGGGATAACGGCAAAATGAAGAGTAAAAGAATGGACACCCTTTCTCTGAAGAGTTTTGTGGACTTTACCCTGAGTTTCGTATATTTGAAACGAACCTACCCACACCAGAAGGATAAAAAATCAATATAAGTTATAATCCCGAAAATACTAAAACTACCCGAAAACTTTTCACACCCCCTCGATAAAATACGTCGCAGACAAACTTAAACAGGCACCTGCCTAACCAGACTAAAAAGAGAAGGGTGGGGAAGAAGAGATTTCTAAATACTATAAGTCTGACCGTTGTTCGACAACTGAGACAAATTGGGTCTAGAACGGTTGTTGATGTTCTCCTTGACGCGGTGGAAATTAGGATGTCTGCTAGAACAGAATTTACTACCACAGGACACCCTACAGGCGAGACGTGTCCGGTAGGTGTTCAAGCTGTTCAAGTTGTACTTGTAGTCACCGCAGAAGGTAGGCTTGCCCGACCTCCAGTAGTAATTATGACTCTAACATAGGAAACGCGGGGACGGACGGAACGGTAAACAATAGATCGAACATTACGTCTTTATTAAAATAGAAGGATGGTTATGGACCAACTTCACGGGTATATCCATTTATTGGACTAAAAAGGGAAACCAAACTCCATAATAACTTAGAGGTCACCTAAGAATTGACTATAACCATTACTAACTACTGAAAATTGAGCGAGAAAAAAGCCCCCCCTTCTCACTGGTCTAATGACGGAGGGAGAAGGGGATCACGGTCCAACTCAAAAGAGAGAGAGACCTTCCTGTGATCAGTCTTCTCAGTCACTTCACGATAATGACCCTCTTTCCCGCGAGGACTCCTATAGTGTCCTCTACAAGTCTGGTAAGAAGTCATTGTCTGTAAGACACACGAAAACAAAATGGAACTAGAGTAACCAAAAATTTCACAATTATGGATCTGCCTCCTCCTTTTCTTATAAAGTCTTAAAGAGAGTACTTTGATCTGTTCAAAACCCTTTTTATCAAAAGGAACTGGTGAGGGGAGGATCACCCTGGAAGCTTGGAAGGTAGAAAATGTGTGTCAAGGACGAGAACTAGTCACAGCGCACCACAAGTTGGTGTGCCCCTGTCACTACATACCTCCATTATTCGAAATCATCATGTCTACCACTGTTTTAAACAACTACTCTTACAACTAAACAGTACTTTCCGGTGACCGAAACTGTTATTTTAGAACATATGTTTCTTTAAAATTCTGATTGGTGCGTACACATAGTAATACTTGAATATCTTCTTAGAAGAGACAGAACGTTAAAAACACGTGGAAGTCGACATTGTCGAGAACCTTAGATCTCCCCTCCAACTCCTACAACAAACCTATACGTTCCTTCTACGAAACTCTCTTTAGATGATACGAGACTTCGTATCATATGAAGACTTCCTACGAGACTTCGGAACCGATAGGTAACTATAAAAGAGTAAACACTTATCCCCTACAGAGACTAAGATTATTACAGAGCGAGGGGACAGGGTGAAGGGGAGGGTTGATCGATACAACGTCCGTCTACTACTTCTACTGGATAACCTTCTCTCCTACTTTTCGGGAAAACCTAGTAGGAAGGCTTGCAAATTACGCTGACTGATGTTTGGATATCCATTCACAGTGCACAGTCCGTAACTACTAAAACGGAACATAACCACAAGGAACAAATTCTAGGAGGTAAAAGATTCTCTTAATATTAAAAAGACGAAAACTTTTCGTCTACTCAATACCTTTATAAATACTTATCAATGGAGCTTAAGGAACTTGTCTTTATGACCAAAATTCTCGTGTCGTCATCAGGTTAGGATTCACAACAGTGTAAGACAAAAGGTCGCTGTTAACTGCACTTTGCCTTATAAAAACTGGACACATGTCTGTGGTTTCTGACGATAGAACGACAGTAGCTCCATTTCCCTCGATCGTCTTTAGAGTCACAAAATGAGACTATAAATTCTAGTAGAAGTTGAATATGAGGTCCGTAAAACAGACTATATTCTACACAAAAGTTTCGACTACGTAAATACCACTATCTGACACTATTAGATAAATAAACTGCCCCTCTATTGTGACAGATTCTCCTCATTATTCCTTGAAGACTATGTCTCGTCACACCGACAGGTAGACGAGAATAGGACCTGAGTGACAGTCTGGAAAGAGTCCCTCAACGAGAGAACGAACGTGTAGGAGCCTTGTCTCGACAAGGTCCCCACCACCGGAGAGGAAACACAGGGCCCGGAAAAGAACCACAGACAGAAACGAAGAGACTGCCAGACAGCTCCGACTCCACACCTACACCCGGAAGACCTGTGACTAGAGAGGGACACCGACCCAGGGCAAAGTCTTGGTTCCGTCGTACCTGCGCGACTTGTACCTGTGGCACACGTCTGACATGCTTCACCCGTCCGTCGCGGACCGCCTCCTGCTCCTGCTCCTCCTCCTGGTCCAGTCACCGGCGCCCGGACGACGGCTCGCGACGACCATCACGACCCGTGAGACGACAGTCGACATCCCGCAACGGAAAGAAGTAAAAATTTCTAAAAGCGGCATCCGCACAAACGTTGGAGAACCGTATAAGAGCTCCCGACAGTACACAGGAACTAGTGACTTTGAGAAGTCTTCTTTCGTCTAAAATCAATGATATTCTGAAATTGGCCATGGACTACCAGGACACTCAGGGGAAACATCCAATTAAACGTCCAGTCGTTAGAGACTAAAACCAAATCTCTAGAGGCACTTGAGTGGCAGTCTTGGTCACGGAACAGACGGACGTCATAACCGTCCGGGGGCAAAAGAGTAACGGTCATGTGTCGTCTTTGCGACTCGACATAGCGTGTTCGCCGAATTGGAGAATTTCAAGACCAAACGTAAAAGAGTCAAGATACGGTATTGGACAAAAGTCTCAAATCTTCCTCGAACGTCTATCTCTCTTTTATCACTACAAAAACTCTTAATTTGTACACATCTTACACCCATCTACCATACACCGTGTCTTGGAATCGAAAAGGAAAAAATATCCCCTAAAATTAAATGTCAGTATAGTACGATCCACGAATAGACACGCCGTACAGTCGACTACGGTGAATCCTTCTCAAAGAGTTTGATGACTCAAAGTCGTCGAGAAAGGACAGATGATCCGAGTGTGATGTAAGAACCGGACTAAGAAGTCTGTCTAGACTCTTTATAAATAACGACTCACTATATTTCAACTTTTACTTACTGACCTCAAAATGAAAGGACAACATCTATTATTTTACCTATTTTACAGAAAGAAGGTCTGGAACCTAAGTAAAGGCAGAACAGAAGGTGACACCACCACAAACCAGAACCACGAGGCATAGGAGAAATTTCCGGTGCGTCCCCGGGGCTCACTCCGTCTCCGGTGGGGCCCGGTCCTCCTGTGCGTGGAGGAAGACGCGCGACACGGTGACGAGCGTGGGAGGAAGGGGGGCCAAGAAGCCACTTAGCGTGAGATACTCGACTCCCGAGTACCCTATCGAAAGACAACCGTAGGAAGGGGTCGTCGAACATGAAGTCTAAGTTTTACTAAAAATTCTCATTTTAAAAACTTTCACCATTAAAATTCTCCAAACAAAAAAAGACTACGTTCAGACTATGATACCCGACTACCTGCGCACAACAAAAAGACTGTCCCGAATCGTGACTGATTCGTTCCCACTAAACGACACGGTCAAACTCTAAATCCGCACACAAGGTGACAACCCGAAACATCCAATACTTGGAGAACTCATTTGAAACAGTGGACCCCAGTTGTTCGACTTTGTCTGAGTGGAGAAGACACACGAGAGGACTAGCGGTGGCAGAGCCCATCTTACAAGGTTGAACCGATTCACAAATAATCTCGAATCTCTATTAGGTATTAGAGTTCTTTGTACAAAGACACGTCTCGCTCCTCCTCTGAACATACATAACCCCAATCACCAGTGACACCCCAGTCCCGTCTCGGAAGGCGTCCGGAACGAAGAACTGGGTCTCCGCGGTCACGAAGGGAGACACCCTTCGGAGAGAGGAGTGCGTGTCTACTTCTCTCAGTCCTAGGAAGAACCTGTGGTACCTTTACAATGAAATATTTCGTGAAATGACTTTTACCGTAGGAATCATGTTTTTAAAACAAAAAAGAACCTATCTCAAATCAAAAATCTCGTCAAAACCCAAGTGTCGTTTTGACTCGTCTTCCAGGTCTCAAAAGGGTATTTATGGGCCAACGACACTCGTATCGGAGGAGGTAATTGTCGTAGGGTGTGGTCTCACCATGTGAACAATGTTGACCACTTGGATGAACCTGTGTAGTAACAGTGGGACTCAGGTATCTAATGTAATTCCACGTTGGAACCACTCCTGTAAGACACCAATCTTGTTTCCATATCACTGCGACAGGGGTAACACCATAACATGTCTCATCAAAGTGGCGAGGTTTTGAGGACACGAGGGGACTAACTGACAAAGGAGGGGTCGGGGACTGTCTCGAGACGGAAAAGGTCTCACAGAATATCACCTTAGTATGTCATACGTCGGAAAAATCGAAGCGAAGAAAGTGACTCATTATACGTGAATTCAAACAAAGTATAGAAGAGTACTGAATCATGGAGAAAAGTAAAATTTCGACTTATTATAAGGTAACAAACCTACATAGTGTCAGATAGACCGTATTAAACTTATTTCAAAACCGTGAAGTCTTATCTCGAGAACACATTGGTGTGGAGTCGTTGTCGTTGTTGTCGCGTACCGTGGTACGCGGCCAAAATACATCTGTCGTCAAAGTCGAGGAAACACATTTGTGGTGCCTCACGCTAAAGACCTAACACACTATTTACATTCAAATCAAAATATTTTTGAAGGTTTGGTAGATGGTTTCGCCGACATGGTAAAATGCAAAGACGGTAGTCACTTAGTCTCAAGGACAACGAGGTGTACGAGTGGACATACTCCATGCCAATCACAAAAGGTAAAACCGGTAAAATTATCTATGCATCACCAGAGTGATATATGAATTTTATAATTATCTGAAAATAAGGAAATCAACTGATTAGTTTTTCATACCAAATTCAAAAAAAACTCACCTTTCCTTAAACCAAGAACCTAAAAAAAAAAATTAACTTCATATCAACTAAATATTTCAACGTAATCAAAGTCCACCTGTCATTTCACTAAGTCACTATAAATCACCATATACATAATATAAACATAAATATATAAATCACCATATACATCAAACATATTAAATAATATATTATACATTAATGTATAATATCATATAATATATGTGACATATATATCCAACGAAGACACAGAATCGATATCACGACGACATTCACTTGTGACCCCGTGTACGTAAAAAAATTTAATCTTAAAAGGAGAAGAGTCCTGTATACGGGTCCTCACCCTATCCACCTAGCATACCATTGAGTTAATAATCAAAAACTTCCTTGAAGGTACGACAAAAGGTATCACGGACGTGGTCAAATGTAAGGAGGGTCGTCACATTCTCCCGAGGGAAAAGAGATGTGGGCGGAGTAAATCGTAAATCGTAAACATTTGAAAAACTACTACCGGTAAGAATGGTCACACTCCACTATAGAGTACCATCAAAACGAAACGTAAAGAGATTATCAACCACTACAATTCGTAGAAAAATACACGGCAAACCGGTAGACATACAGAAACTTCTTTACAGATAATTCCACAAGACGAGTGGAACCCAACAAAAAAACTATAACTCAACATACTCGACAAAATATATAAAACCTTTATCCAGTATAACGAACGTTCATAAAAGAGACCCAGACATTCAACGGAAAAACAAATGCCAAATAAAACGACACGTTTCTAATGTAGGGTATAATACGGAAACAGAGACTCTTGAGATTCGAAAGAACGGACGGACGGAAAGGAGGAGGGGACAAGGAAGGGAAGGAAACAAAAGTGTACCGTACACCTTCGTAAAGTATCCTAAGGGGAGAGAAGGAATAATCGTCTAATTAATATGAAAAAAAAAAAAGGTAAAAGAAGTCACCAATGGGATCTCAAACATTCTAATATAAATGTCCATCAGGTTCAGGTGAAAGTTTATTGTGGCATCGAGAAGTACTTACCACGTCCATTGAAACTTATTGTTTTGTCTCAGGATTAAGAAAGAAGGACAGGGAACGAAGTAACGACAGTAAGTGAAGTGAATGTATCTTCGTGCGTATTAACTTATGTAACAACCATAATGATAAAACTTGTTTGATGACAATAAAACTTACTTCTAGTTAATTCTTTTCACAAATAAGATGGAAGTGAATAAGGAAGAGGTCACGAGAAGGAGGTCTCAAAAATTGGATTAGAAGGAAGACAGACTTTTGAAATTGTAAATAACGGTTTGTTCAAATGACCGTTGTTAAAGAGTCAAAAACAAGTAGACTTTTTCACTGAGGGGAAGTGAACGCTTCGTGCGGAAAGGACCCATGCTTCCACCAACCCCCAAAGCCAGAGCTTCGAACAAATTATGAGCTAAGGTGCGAGGAGAACGAAAGTACCAAAAACTCCTCTACACCTACATTGAAAAACAAAGAAATATCCATTCCACCAAAAACAGGGACCGAATAAAGTCCTATAAAAGAAACTAAAAGACATTAAATTTTTACTACACTGATCCACACCCGAAACCCCCGCAAATAAGAGAAGTCTCGAAGGACCTAGAAACCAAACCAAAGACCGGTGGTAATTAAACCCCCGTAAAAGTCAGTAATAAAGTTCGTAAAGAAGACAAGGAGAAAAAGAAGATCTTAAGAGTAATGGATAAGTCAAGTCAAGTCAGCGAGTCAGCACAGACTGAGAAACACTGGGGTACTTGGTGTCATGAGGTCCGGAGGGACAGGTAGTGATCGAGGGCCTCAGATGCGTTTGAGTACAGGTAACTCAGCCACTGCGGTAGGTTGGAAAAGTAGGAGACAGCAGGGGAACAGGAGGACGGGAGTTAGAAAGGGTCGTAGTCCCAGAAAAGTTTGTTCAGTCAAGAGGTGCAGTCCACCGGTTTCATAACCTCAAAGTCGAAGTTCTAGTCAGGGAGGTTACTTGTGGGTCCTGACTAGAAATCCTGCCTGACCAACCTATAGAGACGTCAGGTTCCAAGAGAGTTCTCAGAAGAGGTTGTGGTGTCAAGTTTTCGTAGTTAAGAAGACGCGAGTCGAAAGAAATCTCAGGTTGAGAGTGTAGGTATGTACTGGTGACCTTTTTGGTGTCGGAACTGACCTGCCTGGAAATAACCGTTTTATTACAGATACGAAAAATTATACGATAGATCCAACCAGTATTGAAAGGAAGGTTCCTCGTTCGCAGAAAATTAAAGTACCGACGTCAGTGGTAGGTGTCACTAAAACCTCGGGTCTTTTTATTTCAGACTGTGACAAAGGTGACAAAGGGGTAGTACGGAAAAGATCAATAGGGTGTCAACAATAACCTATAAGACAAGCACAAAAAGTGAAACAGGAGAAAGGAAAACTCAAAACCACCACAGATAGCTCTATAGGACGACGAGGCTCTAACAAACGAATTGCCTCAGGTAGGTGATTATTTCGGGCAGGTCCGTGAGAGGCGAAGGCAGTGTCACGAAACTAACGATCGTAGAGAAACCGAGAACGAATCTCAAGGGTAATAGACGAAGACGACACGTAGACCACAACGTGCGACAGATGGATTAGGTAATCGCTTGGGAACCGAAGAAGGGGTGTCTACAAAATTTAAGGACCAGACAATTAGGGAGGGCATAGACTTAGACAAAGACTACGAATGAATAATGTAACAAATTTGAAAAAAAAAGAAAATCATACAGAATATCAAAAAGAACTATCAACCTGTACTACCCGACCTAATTTTTTTTGACAACAACCGGAAATCATTACACCACCATTCTACACCTCCTCCCTTTCGTCAAATACCAGAATATTGATCAGAAAATTACTCAGAGATGGAGTCCTACCACTTGAAATATGTGGACAAAGAAGGTGAAACAAAGTCTTCATGTCTACCGACCTCACCCGACCTTAACCCATAAAGGGAAAGGGGGTTATCTAGTCCCAGACCAATCTACCAAAGAGGAGTCCCGTCGGGAGACTCCTCTTTAAGACTACATAAAGTACAATAAAAAAGGGGAAAGGGGACGGTCTCCGTGTTCCCTTAAAAAGAGATTGTAAGTGGACCTCTTGGTCCAGTTCGAGGACCTCCATTTTGGGTGTTGTAGAAAGTAACGAGTCGTGACAGAAGTCGGTGACCAGGAAACATCAAGGCCAAAAGGAGGAAGTGCGACCAAGGATACCTTCACACAAAGACCCAGACACGACACCGTTCAACATTAAGAGACGGAAACGTACAACCAGGGAGGCTAAAATCCCCGTTACCAAGCGGGACAGTGGGGTGAAACAGTTTACATTCTGAATGACTAAAAAAATCAAACAAGTTGAAAAATGAACAATTCCACATCACCGTTGAAGTCCGAAGACCGAGAATTTACCACTTAAATAAAATTTCCTGTCAATCCGAGACCTCAAATTTGGTGCAGTGGTTTACGTAGGTCCTTTAGAGCTATTATCTTTCCAAAGAGCATTACGACAGACCCGAAGTACGGACAGGAACCACAGTATGTACTCTCCCAGGGGATCACAAATTTGGAGTCAATACTCTAGACCCACTTTCCCTCTCCAGAAGTGTACCTATGAACTCTGGAACCCAAATAAACACTGTACCTAGAAGTACAAAAGAACTGACGTCGTCATAAATTGAACCTGCACAACGATCATAAAGAACCATGGTCTCGAACGTTCACCATAATCTACGAGGTTTACAACATACCAACGAAACTCAGTCCCAAAATTGTCACTGACCAGAAAATGAGGACACCGGAAAACGAAGAATCTGTGGTGGAAGGGATTACGTACAAGAAAAGGTGAAATCGACAGTACCCAGTCCTACATCAAATAAGAACTCATCCATGTCTTCCACCACAACAGTTCGACATCAACCACATAATCATGTGGACAACCATGTCCACCGACGTCTGATTACAAGAACAAGTAAGTACTGATGGGGGTAGTGACATCTAGTGATGTCTATCGTCAAAACAGAGTTCGAAGGACCTAAAATGTACAACTTGACATTTACACGTCGTTTTTGACCCAAATAGACTTCAATGAATAGTTATGGTAATAGGGACGAGAAGGTGCACGAACGTCAAATGTTTCGTCACCCGTCGTCAGAAGAAATCCTCGAAAGTCCACCCAGGTACACTAAGGACCACAGACACAAACTCCTCTGCCAGTTCTTTTCTCTTCGATCCATAACACCTACGACCCCCCGACAATGACCCTAACCGGAGTAAGAAGAACGTCTCCACCTCACTATCTACTCTTCACTCAGAACCCACCGTCCACACCTCCGGTGTCTACTGGTGTCTCCTTGCGAATTCCATAAGTCTACAGAAAAGTAATGGAGAAGGTACATAGTCCAACTAAAAAAAAAATTGAGTAAAAGGAAACAAAGTAGACTAAAATTTTGACCTCTGAAGTAAAAGTATACAGTAAACGATAAGTTTTAAAGCAGGATCAGGTCTCTAGACGGGAATCCAGGAGAGTCTACAAAGTCCACACTGAATGTACCGAATTCCCACGTCCGTGGACACGGACCGTGGAGACTTAAACGGAAAAGTGGAATCGTTTTATTTGAATCTCCGGACTTACCAGTCGACGGCGCACGCCTCTACCGGGTCGCATTCCACGGGTATGTTTACCAAAAATAACTAACTTTTTCGAAATAACTATATTAAATGTATGGTATTTTTACCGACAGAAAACGGAATGCAAATTTATTCGAACCTCTAATTGTTTCCTACTTGACATGGTGACACAACGACTTAATTTTGTACATTTATAAACTAAGGACTCCGACGATCAAACGGTCAGAAGTCCGTAAACTACTTTCGTCTATTCGATGAGTGAATGATTTTGATCATAATAGGTCAAAACCATACACACCACCACAAAAAAAAAAAAAAAAATTAGTTAAGACAGCTAAAACAACAACCGAAAGTCCTTCTAATATTTTGGTTCCTAATCTTAACTAGTAACAAGGATCTAAAACTTTTCGGTTATGTAAAGTTGCTTAATATCAATTAGAATTTAAAGAAATTGTTTTGTTTTGTTCCCTTATTATGAAAGAAAAGAGGTGAGGCAAAACCTTAGACCCTGTGTGACATACGACACGAAGGACACACACGAGGTGACGGGTCTTCGCCTGCCATTCGCAGCAGTGACTAAGGTGTGGACGACATTCGAACCAGTCCCCAAGGACTCTCCGAGGGGGGCGGGTGGGATTCCTTAAATTTTATATCCACTCAATCTAAGACGACCACTCCTCTCTTTTTGTGTTCGTAGAAATACTAGGGCTTCACTTAGATATCAAAAATTTCTAACAATTGTGGTTCTTGTTCACAGTCTTCATCTTCGTCCTCAAATTTAAAACGTTTATACTGTACAACGGTACAGTCCTGTCATCCGAATCCAAAATTGACATAAAAATTTTTTCGTTAGGATCACAAATGTATTTGCCAAAATTTTCATCCTGGTCTCTAAACCAAAAAATTCTCTAACCAATATAAAAACCTCCGTCATATCCGATTTTCGATAAAGAAAACTTTTATCTGTAGACAAATTCTTCTTACAACTTACCACATCTTTGTTTACGACGTGATTAATTTTTGGGTACGATTCAGGATCTCTCGTTCTGTCGAAGTCACCCCCCCGTCCAGCCACAATCATGGACGCCTCCTTATGACACCCCTGTAACGCCCAAGTGCAGGTGTGAGGAGACAATTTCGGTCACCACGTTATAGTGTCAATGCACTCCAAAAAACCAAAGGGTCACGTACATTTACAATCCAAACGTGACATGACACAGATAATTCTCACACGCAACACAGATTTTTGTTGTCACATGTATCGAATAAAATAACCGTTTTTTACGATTGGTACTAGACTCGGAAGTCACTCATCATCAACATTGTAGTTTCTAGTGACTACTGTCTAGAGACATTGGTTATATTACTTTTACTTTGTCAACCTTTAAGACTCTTAATGTTTTACACCGTGCTTCGTACTTCACTCGTCCACGACAGTCTTCTTTTACCACGACTATCTCGACGGACTGTCCCAACGAAGTTTGTTCGTTAAACAAAATTTTGTGCTTCTTTGGTGTCATAGACGTTTTGTATTAGCGTCCTTTTGTTCGATACGGACATAAGTGGAAAGACCAAGACAGTAATCCTCAGAACCCCTCCTATATAAGGATGTCTTTTCACGTTCAACCTTGGTCTCCAGCTGACTCTAGGTAAAACAATTCACCAAGAAGGAAGACCACCTGCTGCGGTGTTAAGGACCCCGTGAAAGGTTTTAGGAGGACACCTTCGGGGTAACCATTTCTAACCAAGACAGTCGAACCTGCGACCCACCTTAAATCCGTACAAATGAAACCTCTTGAAAGGGTCAAGAGGCTTTATGTGTAAGACTACCGGTATGCACTCATCCTTCGTGATCACATTAATTTAGTACAGTATATTGTTCTTGAATTCTAAATAAATCTCTTCAACCGTAATTTACCAACAAATCATCAGTGACGAAGACAACATTAAGACGTCGGACCCGTCGTATACCTCGAGAGGACCCAAAAAATTAGACCCTTCCCTATTCTGGTGTCTCTAACTCTCTCTGACCTCCATCTGTCCTCACCCCTCTTACGTCATCCACTCACGTTGCTCTCCCCACAACCCGTCGTGAGGAATTGTCGTGACCCACAATTCGACACGTCCCCGTCGCTGTCGACAAACTCTAAAGTGGACCAATGACCGTCTCCACACCTTTTCCACGATCTAAATCTTCCACGAGACTCAAGTTAAAATCTTCATTCAAAGACACCATGTCTAACCATCTCGATAGATTACTCTCAAAGTCCTAAACTGAATTTCAACATCCTTGGAACAACATATGGATCCTCTAGACCAGGCCTGTACCAGTTCTAACCGTCGGGTCACGTCTCCGGTCCTAACCAGTCCCAGTCAGTGACATCTCTTCGGGGCACCAACCGGCAAGTCCGAAAACACAAGGAAATCCTTCTAAGATCAATGACATTATCCTCGTTGTCCGAATGGCTGGTGAATCATATACGGTCCGCGAAAGGTTCCTCCAATGTATGTATATGGGAGAGGACGGAGGCGTCGTCGGGACACACCGATTCGACTACCGGGTGTCAGTGTGTGTCACGTCATCAAACCTAAGAAGCCCCGTCGGACCGAGGTCCCGTGCATGACAGAGGACACCTCACGACACACGCCTTCGACCTGACAGTCCACAATCTCCTTATGTCTGTTCCTCACCTAGTCCCTCGTTCGACTCCTGGACCTCCGGTCCTCCCTCCCTAGTCTGAAAGTTTTCAGACGTCCACCTTACTCAAACTTCGGACACACCTAACTCTTCAAATCGGAACCCCTTCGACTGAGAGAAGTCTCTACTCTTCGATCACGTCTGTTTACACTCCCACCAACACACACCTCACCCGTACTCTTTCCACACCACCCCATTATTCCTGGACCCGACCTGACTCCAGTCTTTGCCCTTCCGACCGAAGAAGGAGTGTGATCCCAACTCAGTCCTTTGTGGGTACGAACCGACCTCTCCCGTGGACTCCCTCACGTGTGGTCAACTAGACGAGGGACTTGACCTCTCCCCTCACCCAACCAAATAGACGTCCCCAAACCCCGAAAACCCATTGGTACTTTAACTGTATTCTACCTTGGGTCTTCTCTTCTCGAAACTTTAAGAAAGACATCTTAAACAATCAAATTTTGTCGGACCGGGACTTAAGCACAAAGATTCGGGACTTTCTCTCCAGAATCCCTTAATTTTGTTATGAGTAACTAGATTTACACCGATCTCAACTCAGTCCTAAGATCGTTCTAACGGAGAAAGTAATTCATTATTAAAGACCTAGTGAAAAAACTGGTGAGTCACCTTCGAAACAAGACATCTTTGCTTCCACTCCCGGAAACGTTAAATGTTTCGTCCATGACTTTGGACGTTCTTACGAGAATTTTAACGAAGGAGTTGAGACAAAACCCAAGTTGGTGTCCTAATCTAAAATGGTGTCGTAAAACCTATCTACAACACTCGAAGACAAAGTACGAGGTCCAAAGTCTAAATTTTCAATCTTTCACTCGAATACCAGTATAGGTGCACATTGTTTTATGTACAATTTCGTGACCGGTAATTTAGGTCTCATATTTACTGATTCACGACACAAACCTCCAAGACCATCTAAAGAGGAAGGGCAAGTAAAGGGAAAAAGACAACACCAGTGTATCTAGTAGTACCGGAAGACCCTACTTCTTTATGTTTTAATAAGACGATGTGCTAATTTCCAACCCAAACATCCGAGGACCTTCTTAGACCTTACCACTTATCTGACCAACTGGATAAAAGATCTTAACGAGCTAAAACCTCGAAAAAGAATCAAGAGGACTTAGTCGGCTCGAAACTACAAAAATCTTTACTTCTAACTAGAAGGAATTTAAACGACCTATTGCCTACGGAATAAATGAGTTAACGCCCGGAAATTTTCAATACGGTAGGACTTTGTGAATTTCAAATATATTTAACGGGTTCAAGTATGTTGTGTATTAACCGTCTCGATCCTAAGATTGGGAACGAACAACCTCGGGTTTCGGATCCGCAGAAAAGGACAGTACATGAGACTTATGTCCCTACTCGCACACATAGTAAGTGATGCACAAGTGAAGACTTAGTCTTCATCATGACGGACCTACACCTTATCGTACGTATAGAAGACAAGGTCTCGGATTCTTCGTCCCGGGACCTATGAGAAAAAATTACATGAACAAAAATTGACACCATGAAATGACTACTTAACCTTGATTAAAACCGGTGCCGGGACTTTTGTACGGACCTTTTTCTCCACACTCTCAAACATTAGACCACTTGTGACTTAATCAAGGGACTTAAAACTGGGAAGAGAGGAAAGCGTCAATAAACATACTCGACTACATGAACCCCGGTCCTCGAACAGGCACGCAGTTAAATAAAAATTACGGAGGTTCGTGAAAGTCAAGTAAAGGTCACCTATTTACGTGTCATCGACAAGTGTACATCCACTACATACCACTCCGACAAGTCGTTCCCAACGTCCAGCAGGACCCAAGACAAGTGTGTGTGTGTGTTTGAGACCATACCTTACATGAACATGTCCATAGTCCTTATGACCCATAAATTACAAAAAGGGTATATCGACGGTCTTTAACAACTTTTCAGAGTTAGTCACCGGTTTGTCGTTTAGTTTTTCAGAGATTTACCACCGAGGTCAATAGTTTCCAAGTATCTCGTCTCGACGACACGACTACCCTCGGACCAAGCGTGCTGGCGACTACTCGTGGTCACCGACCTACTCAACACATGAACCAAAAATTCACTAACCGTACTTCGTCTTGAAAGTTTGTACAAATTTTTTATGAAGAAGACGACACCTACCCAACAAGACAGCACGGAAAGTAATCCGAGACCAAGGCACTTAGAACATAAAATAATGACGTCCTTAATCCTAGGACAGCGACGACCGTTACGAGTGTCAACTACAAACTCGCCGTCCTAATCACTAACTTACAACCCTTGTCGACGGTAGGGAGTCTTTCGTCTCCACAGAAACACAGGAGAGAACCAACTTCCCTTTGCCAAACCTAAAACCACGTTTTGACTTTACGCCGTCTACGGTTTCACATAGTAAAGGTTTCGGGTCCCGGGGTCCCGGTTCGTGAGGTAATCAGAAGACCATAGACGAATGGAAACCCTTCTAGAGAATTCTTGCTTCATACCTGTCAAAGAGAGCGTATGACCCCCAATTATACACCGAACATTGTCTTTTATGTCATAGAATCACAATATATGTATCATTTTCAGATAAAACAACCTATAAGTCTAGTACCCTACGAACACTATCGCCACAGTCTCCAAATGGGTGCCAAATAGACACTAATCTTCTAGCTCCTGTTCCTAACTTTCCCGAATCCTCGGTCACAGTGTCGACAATAAACAGAACAAAATAATTCGTAACGAAAAATCTATGGTCCAGCTTCGAAAATAAGGTCATGGAGTCGACTAAAGTAAACTAAACCAACTACGTTCTCTCTCTCTTCTCGGAGAAACCCAAACAATAATCAATCGTTGGATCTTAGAACTACCGTCTCTGAAGACACCTCACACAATGGGTAAAGGAACCTCTTCCCGACGCACGGCTCATGACGGAAACACCCACCGGTCGTCAGGAACAGACTCCCTCGAGAACCGCGGAACCCCTTGCGCACGCGTGGACAGAGTCGGCTGTGACTGCTCAGTGCGACCGGGCACTTCAGACACGACTTTGGACCTAGTGGCACGCGAGACGACGAACAAGGGCGGCGAGGAGACCCCTCGGCCCCTCTCCGAGGGACACACCGGTTCCACCGGGCCCAGAACCACAGAACCGATTGCCTGGAGTACGAAAGAATGGTCCTTCTCCTTCTCGTCCTCCTTCTTCTACTGCTGCTTCTGCTGCTACTGTGACTGCTGGACCTGCTCGACCTGTGCCTAGTCGACGACCTCCGTCTCGAGCTCCTCCTGCTGTGGTTGCTCTTGCGTCCCCTCCTGCCCCTGTTGCTGAAGAGTGGGAGCCTGCTCCTCGACCGTTTGGAGGACCTCCTCCCCCTCCTGCGCCTCCTGCTTCTGAGTCTGCGCCTACTCCTCCACCTTGACTAGGACCCCCTGTCATTCAGACGCCGAGTGACACTCGGACCCGTGGAAGGGACACGGGTGGGCCGGGGCTCCCGTCGGCGTGACCCCAAGACGCGGGCCTTGTTCAGCGGCGGGTCCGGGAACTCCTTTTCAGGAAGGTACAGAGACAAGACGGCACAAGGACCACACCGCAGAACAGTGGTCGCCAGAGAGTGGAGAGATTTTGTCCCCAACAACCGTGAAAGACATTTCAGACCTGTCATTTAGTAAATCCAAAACACCCGGCAAGAGATGAGTAGAGACGACAACGTCGCACTCTCGTGGGTCTCTGCTCCGCATTCCATTGCTACACCGAGACAAGGTCAATTCATCGACTACCCGAACCAAACCGGGTACTCGACCTCAAACAACTGGACAAAGTCTCCTAGTCGGAATCGGACCTTCCGGCTTCACGTCAAGAGGGCTCTCCAACCGCCAACGTCGACGAGTGCCCCTCGAACAAGGATGAGGAAGGGTTTCGACACCCTTTATTTTCGACAGAACGCGAAACCTTGCGGACGAAGGACGAGAACGGATGAGGGAGGATTTCTGACCCCCTGTTTACAAGAAAAACCGAACAAATCATTTTCAAAATTTCTTGTCCGAGGTCAAAAAGAACAGGAAGGGGGAATCTTGTACAGACTTCAGTCTGACGGGGCTCACGTGACTACCTGGGACTCGTCTGGCCGACGGTCAAGGGTCCCACGTTCGGGACGTCGACGTGGACAAAGCTCTTCTGTACAAACCGTCGCAGTGACCCCTACACACAGTGACACTTGGGTGAGCACGAGCGAGCCAGGACCGAGAAGGACGACGACGGGACGGACCGACCCGCCTTGGGACACTGTCGGCGGTGAAAGGTGTATCGCGAGACCGTCGTAAGAGTGTCGGTGCCGTCCGTCGTCCATCGGTCAGTGGTGGATCCGGTAACTCCACGGGTCAGGGGGTAAGGGTGTAGGTGTGACGTTCACGAGCAATGTCACGGCGTGTCGTGTCTAGGTCTTACAGACGTAGCGGTGTCGGTTGGCACGACCAGGTCTGGGTTGTGTACGTCCGGAGAAGTCTCATCTACAAACCAGAAATATCAGTGACCACAAACCACGACCCCCCACTTTCCTCACACATACATCCACACTCCCCACACACACAAACAGAGACCCACTCAGAGGATAAGGTGTTACTGGCCTTAGACAAAAGACACCCTAGAATGCGTGGACCGAGAATCCTGACTTCCGTCAACTGACTTTCCTCTTACAGAAAGAATGTATTTCAGAAGAGCCGGTTCAACATAAAACTCCTACGAAATACCCCGACCCTCCCACACGAAAGATAGACAGACGGGTAGACGACAAACGGTTGAAGGTGAAAAAGCATGAATCTCCAACTCCACTAAGTCACTTCCTCCTGAAGAGAAGGGATCGCTACCAGTCTCACGATCTATGCTCCCTGATTCCTCGTTCCCTTTTTACTGTTATAACTACCCTTATTTTTCCTTTCAAAATGACTCGAAAAAACAATGGACACTGTGTACCCGTGTTTAAACAAAGGGAAGTCAATTTTGATCCACCCGGTCCCCTTGTCGACCATGGGGACTGACTGGATTCTCATAGTGATTAGAAAAAGGTAAAAATCAATTACATTGTAAAAATACACCAGACATTTTAAGGACGAAGAAAATCGGAAAATGACAAGTAAGATCCTTTAAGGAAGAAAGTTCAGGTTCTCCATTAGACCTTTTGGGACTCAACTCTCTTACAATGAAATTGAACCACCCTCACAACTATTGCACTTTCACGGTAATGTCTACTGTCCGACCCGAGATCTTAACACCACTACAGCTCTACCGAACATGTTTCACACACGAGATGGGAAAGACAAGCCTCCTACTCTTTTCCCATTCCTTCCATCTCTTTCCTCAGGACAGTGGACTGGTGGTCACCCCCTCTAGCCATGGACTGGGGACTTCCGACAGTCTGGAACATGGACTCTCAATGAACGAATTTCTTCCGACACAAGAGGAGTAGGTCGACGTGAATCCGGAATGTACACTGTGTGATAACCGACCTCTGTATATTTATGCAAAAATCTCTTCCTATGTTAATTGTAGTGGCAGACGTCAACGATCTAGAATTTCGATTAGTTCCCTACCCTGAAGGGACCACTGGGTCTCCATCCCGAGACATGAAGGTTACGTCCCCACAAGTTAGGGTCCAGTCCTTCGATTCTGGGGTGTACGGAACACCGGTTTTTTGGTTTGATATTTGTCTTTGTTATAACATTATTTAAGTTATTTCTGAAAATTTTACGAGGTGTGAATTTTTTTTTTGTTTTGAGATGTGAATTTTTTTTTTTTTTTGACTAGTTCCCAAGTAATATTTTGAATCCTAATAGTAGTAAGTGTAAAACGAGGCAATCCAGGGGGGCGGTGGGGTCGGAACATATAATATTTACGTGTAAATACTGACAATTTTAAAAGTTTTTACTGTGACGTAAAAACCCACTTAACATGTGTCAAAGAGACTAACAAGTTCACTGTATATATGATCACAGAGTCTACCATCAAGAAGTCTTATATCAAGACTAAGTCTGTCGTACCTACAATCTGGTTGTTTCTGTTTTTAGGAATCACTGAACTGAGACTGTCTCTTCCACTTGGACTGTGAGAACCACGACCTACATATCCACACGAAGGGACCACCGAGTCCTGCCCATTCTTAGACGGGCGCCACACCCTCTAGGTCCAAACTAGGAACTCACTCCTTCCAGGACTTCCCTTACCGTTGGGTGAAGTCATAAGAACAGACCTTTTGAGGTACCTGTCTCCTTGGACCACCCGATGTTAGGTACCTCAACCTCTCAGTCTGTACTGACTCGTCGATTGTGTGTGTGTCCAATTTGATAGGACTTTCCATAATCACTTTATTGTTTATTAAAAAATTGATTTTTAGCGGTCGATGTCCGCAGTTCAAAGACGTTTTTAAAGGACCAGTCATTACTCAATTCTAAGAATTATCGAGACGTCGACCACCAATTCTATCGAAGTCGAAGTCCCAGACCGTGACACCCACGTGTCTAGTGTGTCCCCCCGAGGGGGTTCCAGACGGTACGCGGGTCCTGTGTCACGACAGGAAGCCGTGGGAAGGGACGACTGTAGAGGAAGACCTCGACACCGTCGTTCGTTCGGCGCCTCCGCATCAGACACCAAATCGGCACAGACTATCATCAGACTAGAGACAGGACAGAAGGGGTCAGGAGTGGTCACTTCAGTCCGGCAGAACACGGGACAGTCTGGGTCCTTGTGACCAAAAGGGCCGGTAAGGAAAACGATTGGAAGTCCTAAAGTAAAATACTGTCGGTGTGAAAAGAGGTAAAATGAAACAGGTCAAGTCAACAGAAGGATTTCCTCTGACATCGCTCACTTCCAAACCCCTGTACGGGAAGCGGGAGTCGACAGGGGTCTCCTCCGAGATTCCCCGGACCGTTTCCCGGTGACCCCCCAAAACCTTAGTCGCCGACAGGGAGAGGAGAACCCTCGGAGTCCCGGACACCCGTATACGTCCCGAGTTCGAGTCCTGGACAACCGGATGAAGGGACTTTTGGAACAATCTTTAACAGAGTGTCGAAGGACTCGACACTCGTTAGTTTGACCCGTGCTTCTGGAAAAGAAATGGAAGTGAGTCATTTATAATCGCGATCCGTGACAGTGTGTCAGACAGATACATTAAAACTCCCAAGACAATGCAAGTGGACAAGGAACTCGGAAGGTCTCCACAAGTACACCAGACAAGTGACGGGCCATCCGTCTGCCAGTTCGTCTCCCGGTCTGTGTCACGGTGCACAGTCCACAGTGTGGACGAGGGACGACCAGATCGACGATCCGTGGGGAAGAGACTATAACGACGAATGAGACCGGACATAGAAAAACCTTTATGCAAGGGACGTCTAAGATAAATCTTTACGGGTACTTAGGATCCAACGGATGGACACAGAAATAATTTAGACTCTTGTCTCACCGACTCCTCAACTTGTCTTTACAGTAGGAACTGACCCTAGTCGGACGGAAAAAATCCCCAGGACCCCGGAACCGTCGGAGACGGGTCCCTGAAGTCTCCGGTTTCCTTGGGAACCGGAGTGAGTGAGTGGGCGAAAGTCGGGGTGGGGAGACATCGGAGAACTTCGTGGTGCCCATTCTCGAAGTCTCCCGCGAACGGACAGAGATATCCCGAACTTAAAGTCCGTCCTCCTTCGAGATCCTTCGTTCTACCGTGGTGTCTCGGTGCAAAAAACTTTCCCTTCGTTCTCTGGGGACCCCATTGGTGGTGACGGTTTTATCATATCAGAGGTCTCGGTGGAGGTTCCTCGATTAACCTCACAAAAGAAGAAAGACCTTGGACCATTACTTGGAACAAGTCCGTATGTACACATACGTCCACGAAAGAAGGACCTTCGGACCACACATTAGATCAAAGAGGAGAGGAATGGAAAGTCGGCTGTCGAGACTGTTGAGACTAAACCTTCTACTGTAGTAGAATAGAGATTTGCTCACTCCTCAGTCGTGCTGCACCTTTTCTAAGAGCCGTTCTCTCTTTGACTCAGTCTAATTAAGTCTTGTAGAAGGCAAGGGAAAGAGGGTCCCGAGAGAATTCCTTGACGTACGGGACCGGGACGTAAGTCTCTTAATACCAAATCTCAGAGTGACCTTAGACTCTCAGGAAGACTCTTGTCACTGTTGGTGTTTTTCTGTTGTCCCCAATCCGGGATAAGACGAAAGGGGAAGAGGATCCTACCTGTATAGAAAGGAGTTCCCTTTTTTTTTTTTGTTTTTTGTACAGAGACCCCAATAAAGTGTTATATAAAAGAAACATATTACAAGAAATGAATTTCTTGTTCTTTATCAAAAAATATTTTGAAATTTTTCTTTTTTTTTTTCCGCAAACATCGACTCCCGCACTCGAATATGGGTGGTCCGGAGACAGGGACGTGCAGTAGAAGACACTTTCTTTTACTACGGGTCTCTTGTCGTATCTCCGTAAAAATGTGTGTATAAATTTACCTTTCCTTTTAGCACCAAAGAATTTAACTATTCCTAATTCTGATAAAATAATATTTATATTATATACTAAAAAATTGGACAAAACAACGGAGTATGCGGCAGTCCAAGTAAACAAAAGGAAGCACGGTCTCCACCCCTTCTCCGCGACGAACAAACGACTCATTTACGGATCCAAGTGGGTGGAAGTGCCGAACCCCCGTCGTTCCAGTAGCACCTATAACCAAAACACCTCAACTCCCTTGAATCCTATATTCAAGTGAGGGAGATCAAAAGAAAGACTAAGTCAAAAAGTTTTTAGAAAAAAAGAAGGAAAGAGGGGTTACACCTTTAATGTTTAGTTTCCGGAAAAAAGAAATTACATTTCACATAAATAAATTTTTTTTTATGTTTTATTTTGATGTTCAGACAGAAACGAACAATACCGGAAAGGGATAAGAGAAGATGACTTCACCCCACCCCAGGGAATGGAACGTCGAGATCGGGTCCGTTGTCTACGGAGGGTCTCCGTCGGGATCTGCCCCACGCTCGTGCGAGACGAGTTTCGTGAGACCCCTCTTTTCGTCGGAGCAGTCGTAGATCGGGACCAGATGACCGCGCCCCGTCTCCCCCAGGAGTTCCGTGGTGGGTGACACACGGGGGGGGGCGGGGGGCGGCTCATAGGACCCGAGACTTCGCTCTTCCGTCGAGGACCCATGGTCACACCCCCTCGACCTCACAATCCCCGGGGAGGACCGTGTAACACTCGGTACTCGACTGTTGGATTCCTCACTTTCGCACCACCGGTAGTGACAATGACAAAAGAATCTCCTCCTGTTCTCCTCTGGGACCGTCAAACCCCCGTCGCCTCCGACCCAATCGTCCGTGAAGTGACCGAAGATGTCGACCGGAATATCAGTCTGACAAGGGTGGTTCATTTCATGGTTTACGAGAATTGGAGGTGAGTAGGAGGAGTAGGGGAAGAAAGGGTGTTCTTCATCTTCTGGGATCAGAGAGAGGTTCAAATGGGTCAAAGACAACATCCGTAAACAATTGACTTCTCTAAAAAGAGGCAAACGACTCTCTTCTCCTGTTTAGACACTTCATTTGCTCTGACGATTTGGGACGACCCGAAGCCTCGTGGTGTCTCGAGTGTGTGTGACTTCCCCTGGACACAGCGGTCCGTGGAACACTAGAAGACCTTCCGTCTCCAGAGTCGAGGATTAGACGAAGTACGGAGTCGATTTCACCTAACGATTGTGGATTGGTCCTCTGATCAGACTGACGACCACGCAATGTCCTTTTTTTCCGATTTTCGTCGAGATTTTCGTGACGACAAGATCAGTAATTGAGTTGGCTCGGGGTCAGAGGGGCTCGAGACGGTCGTCGGGAACCCTCCTGGGTAGGTGGCCAGAGACCCCACCTCTACCCCCGGACGTCGTTCTTTCGTCTTAGGACCAGCTGGACTGTTGTGTGGGAATCCCTTCGCGGGGTCCTCCGTCTCCCTTGTAGTCGGGAGGAGAAATAGACGGTTCCGGCTCCTGGAGTCAGGGAGTCCTCTGTACGTCTTACGTGGTTTGGTGGTTCTCCGTTTAGAGCGGAAGAGCACCAAAGACGGAAATTCGGTGTGGAGTCCATCCTTGGGGTCCACCTCCATGACCAACGGAGGGACACCCCCTTCGTAGGGATTTAGGTACCCCTACCACCTCCCTCCCCTCTGTGTGTGTGTATGAATGTTGACTGAGCGAAGCGACACCGTCTTCGGCGGTGTCGTGACATTTCGTTAATGGGAGGTTGACTTTTCTACTTTCGCCTTTCTCTCTCAGCTCCGTCTCTTTACTCGTGTTGCGTCCTTTTGAGATCAAGTTAAACCCCACTCTCGAGGATAGGGACCTTTTCCCGCTTGTTCCGTGCCCAGGGTCACAGGAGAGGTTGGTCTGAAGGATCGTCCGAAGACAAACCCCTTTCGGTCCGTCACGAGACCCAGGACTGGTGGATGAGATGCCTTCTTGTCGGGTTTCTGTGCACCCCGTCGTGTCACCGAGACCGGACACTAGACCCGTAAACAGGGCTGAAGTGGACGAAATTGGGACTTCTGAGCCACGATTTCTTGCGCGGACGGTTACGTGCTCTAGGGACCCAGCCCTTCTAGGGACCCAGCCCTTCTAGGGGACCTCCTACCGCACCGATGGGTAAGGTCATAAGAACGGACCCTTTAGGGTCCCTGTCTCCTCGGACCTTCCGGTGTCAGGTACCCCGGCGTGTCTCAGCCTGTGCTGACTCATGTGTGGCGGCGGACAAGATTCGTACTCCTCCGGTGAGGCCGAGGGTCGCGAAGGGTGACGGACCCGACCACGTGGACACCAGACGTAGGGTGTGACGAAACGAGTCTATGGACCGTCTACACCGACTTTGAGTTCGTGTGTGTGTGTAACTTGTGAAGGACACAACGTGTAATACTTGCGCGAACAAGTGATCGTTGTCGACTTCGGGTCCCTCGTCACGAAGGGGTCCGTGGAAGGAAGGGCAAATTTAGAGATTCCAGAGTCTTTCAGTGGAAAGTGACGAGACACCTCTCCGGACATAAGAGGCACTCCAGGTGTGACTCGGGGTCGGAGGTAGAGTGGTTGAAAGTTTTGTGGACGCGACAGCACCGTCGGTCCCATCACCTGGTTTGGATCTCTCCCCGTCGCGCGGTGGTCTCGGGAGCCAAGGACCAGGGACCCCGAGTAAAGGGAGCGACCTCGCAGAGAAGGGGGAGTCGGAACTGTCACTACGAAACCTGGTAGATTTGACGGTGTTTGTATGGCCTCTTCGCAAACCCGACAAGACGCCACCGGTGACGACACACTGACTGCAGGGAGGGACCAGGGACTGTGACGACCGAAGCAGACGGTGCGACCGGTACGACGGACATCTCCGTGCACCAGTCTCTCGAGTCCCGACAAACGTTCGGCAGAAGGGGAGGGGTCGGACGTTCCCAAAACGGGCTGTGGAGTCGTTGACACTGTGAAGGGGTCTCTTCTTGGGGTAAAAGGTCACCAGGCGTGGAGTCGTCATAGTCCCGTCCTCCGGGACCCGTGGTCGTGGGTGGAACGTGGACTCTTTCTTTCAATACAGCCAAATGTTCTCGTAGAAGGATTGGGTGACAGGAGGTGGTTTTTGAGAAGTCCGGTCTCCAGGGTACAGGGAGTCAGACGAGGTCACGGGCCCGTCTCCGGGTGTGGTCGGGACTTGCTAGTATTCTTTTCGGTCCTAAGTGTTCGTGACCCTTTTCAAGTCCCTAATTGGTTCCTTTCACCGGAGGGTGGGAGGTGAGGTTGCAGCCTGGTGGCCGCGGGGACCCTCAGGCTTCCTCGCGACAGAGGTGGACCCATAGGGGTCCGACGACGTAATTCCCCCCCTTCCCTCCGATTGCTCTCCTCCTTCGACCCGTGTAGGTCCGTGGTTCTGGGGTTGTAACGTGACGAGGAGGGTACTGATGGTGTGGTGCTGACGCTTCCAGATGGGCGAAAGTTTTTGCGGACGTTTGATCCACGAAAGAAGTTGGACTGCCTGTGTGTGTAACAAGTGCCGTCCTTTTGTTTTTTTGGTGGTGGTGTCGCCGATCGATCTGAATCCGAATTGGGGGAGGACACGTCACCCGAGACACCTCCGACGTACCGTCCCAGACTTTACTTTGGGTGAACGAGAGTCTCGTTTAATCTTTGAGGACACTTACCTCGGGGCGGTGTCGGGGTTCTCGACCCCCGACTGTCCGTGGTCACGTCGTCCCGACCCTCTGTGTGGCCGTCACCTTTCTACGGTCTTCCGTGGATAGACACACGTCCGTCGCCCCCTGTCAGAAGGTAGGAAGCTCTTTTAGTACACTAATTTGGTCCTGAGACTTGTCCTAATTTTTAGGTAGGAGACTGTTTCCGAAATGACTGTTAAAAGGTATGTCAATCAGTTTTTTATTTTTTTATGTCTTGTGTCGTCTGTCATAAAGTATGTGATCTTCGGCTGTGCTGTCCTCAGGGAAGAGTAGTGCCATTTTTTTTTTGTTTTTGTTTTTTGGGTTTGGATTCTTGAATCAAAAGCCACCCCTCTATCCTGAAACCAGGGGATGGTTTACTTTACCTCATTGGGTCGTCTCTTAAGTTTAGTTCCCACATGCTACCCGGTCCCCCACGTCCCGTCGCCGACAGTCTGAAATTTTATTGACGAACTCACTGTCTGTCCGACCGCGTCGGTCCGAGCCCGATCCGGCTCAGAGAGTGCTACTGATAGTGGTATACGAGGAGGAGCTCGAACGGGTCACAGGAGTCGCGACTGACCTCCATGACGACACTCTTCAGTGTCCCGCCCTTCCGCATCTCGTACGGACACGACAGAGACGGGAACCTAGGTGGGTGGCCGTCCGACTAGTGGGGACGTCGGACGAAGACAAAGTTCATCCTCTGGTCCAAGGACTCTTCGGCGGAGACATCCGGTCCGAGGTGGCGTCCGTAGGGGAGTCTCGGTCCGGGTGACCCCCAGCGGACGCACCGGTCCTCGTGACGCATCGGTAACCCCGAGGGGACGAACTACGCGGCACACTGGAGTAGCTCGAACCCAACCAGGTCCGCTTCCGCGACCCGTTAGAAGTCGACCCAGTCGAATGAGGGCCTTCATACCAGAAACTCCTCTGACGACTAGTGGGGGACCAGGGGGAGATCCTACACGTATCTACAGCCCTTCGTCGACAAAAAGTTGTGGTCTTCGGGCAAGGTTGGGTCGACGTCGCAGACCCGTATGAGACTTTCTAAGAACTCGAAAAACCAGAGCACAAAACCGAGAAGGTCTCCGGACCCGAGCCGGAGTCACCAGGCTACTAACGCGAGCGAGAGAGCCCAGAAGAAGGGCACCCTTCTCAGCCCTCGGAGCACCACCACCACCACCGAGGCGAGGAGGCGGGGCACAGCCGACAACGACTCCCTCAACGACGGCCTGAGGAACCAGGGAAGTGACCTTACCAAAAGGAACGCCGATGCGAGGCCCCACGCCAGCCTCGGAGCCAGGCGTCCGACGGGTGGTGGGAACCAGGACGAGGAAAGGAGCATTCCCCTCACCCACCGGGAAGGCGCTAGTGACCTCTCCGAGGCCGCGAAGGCGGACAGGAGGGTCCGGAACCCGTCCGGGGCCAGGGGTAGAGGGGTCGCGAGTGGTGAGGCCGACGCGTGACTCGCCGACATCGGGAGCTCCGACAAAGACGCCAGTCTCGAAAATGACCCCGACCAGGTCAGGGGAAGGTTTTTCCAGGCGAGAGCTAGACTCATGTCCTCCACGCCTCCCCAGGACAGGGCGTGGGCGTCCAGCCGTAGGTCCAAGGCCACGGCCCATATGGGCAGCCCCTCATCGAGTATCACGTGTCCCTCGCCCCTCCCGACCATGACGACCCCTATGGCTCAGAGGAGACGAAACCGTTTTAGGTGCGCGTCGGACGCCAGGCCTGGGGGGTTCCCTTTCGGGGAGTAAAATCGTGTCCGCCGGACCCGACGCAGGTTCGAGAGCATGACCTACATCCGTTTCGATAGAGGGAACTGTACTAGTTACCAGGCTTACGAGGGTTTTGCCAGTTTGAGGGCCCGGTCTCGGCGGTCACTCCACAATCCAGGGTTCGGTGGGTGGGTCTCCGCGCATCACCCCAACCGGAACGGTATGGGATAGAATTACCCTAACGCCGGATAGTGGGCTGGGCTGTACGGGTGGAACCGGGCCACCCGGTACAGATCCAAGACCTTGAACTCCTTCCGTATGCGTGGCGGGACGGGTGCCCGCCCAGAGAACTAGTGGTGGAGGAGTTACTACGGCATGAAGAGCTTTCGGGCAGCGTCGAGGTGGAGACTGTGCGACACCAGGTTTAAGGGTTACTTCTCCAAAGCGCACCGGGCGACCAGCAGGAGCCCGTAGTCCAGGAGGAGCGTGTGCCGGCCCATCGGCATCCCAGCGGGCGCCAGCAGCATGTCGGGCATCATCAGGTTCCGGGCAAGGGCCCTATCCGGATGCCGCCGCCGCCGCCGCCGGCGTAGATCTCGTTTCCGACGCCGTCGCACCGCCCGCGCCCCGAGGGCGTCGCCTCCCCGCCGTTGGCCCCTGTCGCTTGCGACGAACATGACCATCGGCGGCACGTCGCCCTCCATCGGCTCGCCCAGACGCCCGCGCCCGCCCGGGCCCCCGCCTCACCTCCGCCGCCGCGACGACGACGACGAAGCGGACGACGAGGGCGGCGGCGGCGGCGGCGGAGCGTCCATGTGCCCGAGGTGGAACTCGCCTGCCAGCATCTCGTCATCGACCGCTCGGTTCCGCACGACCGCCCGGAGTGCGCGCAGGACGCCCACGGCCTTCAAGTGCATCCGGTGCGCCGGGTCGAGTCCGCACACGCTGTCCGCGTCCGACTAGAGCGGCTTCGCGAACTTGACCACCTTCTCGGCTAGAAGCTCCACGAGCCGTCCGTCGCGCCCCGAGTCCGACGACTACTCGTCGCAGAACATGAGCCCACGTCGGCGACTCCTCGGCCCTGGGCACCCGAGCCGGGGCCCGCCGCCGCCTCCACCGCCATCACCTCTACGCGCCCCGCTGCGCGGGCTTCGCGGACCCAGGGGACTCCGGAACGGCGGCGCAGGGGGCGGCGGCCGCGGGCTCGGGCTCCTCGCCGGCGACGAGCGTGCCACTAAGCGCAGGGGCCGCGGAGCCGGCAGCGCTACGGGTGGCGGCGACGGGGGCGATGGCGCTCCAAACAGCGCCCGGGCGCAACCTTGCCCCACGAACCGCGGCGGGCTCCGGAACACGCGGCGGGCGGCGGGCGGGCGGAGGCGGAGGGCAAGCGCGAGGGCGCCGGCAAACCGGCTGCTACTGCTCGGCGCGGGCGAGCCCGACCTCAGAGCGAGCGAGACGGAGAAGTACCGCGGCCGCGCCGACCGCCCGCCCGCCGGGCGTCGGGGGAGTGTCGCCGCCGCCGCCGCCGGCTCCTCCGTCGCGGGGGCCGCGGCGGTAGAACCTGTTTTCCTGAGCCGCGCCGCTGCCCCGCCCCGCCCTCGACGCGACTCCCGGCCCCGCGGCGCAATAGTCCGACGCGGCCGGCTGGTGCACTCGGGTACCTCCCGCCCCGCTCCCGTCGCGGCCCGCACGCAGTAGCCCGACGCGGCGGGGCATGGTGCACTGGGACACCGATCGACCGCTCTTGCGGGCGTGACACTCGAGACCGCGGTGGAACACCTACCGCACCGGCTCCGGGCCCCGAGGTGTCTTTGACCTCGAGACCTCTCTGTCTTCGGAGACAGAGGACCAATCTCCGGAGTGTCCGCACCCACACGGTCCGGAACTCGAAATATCATATGAGGGGGTTAGGGTCCTGATTCAAACCCACTGGTGGAGATTCGGGAAGGAACCGTAGATGACTGACCCAGGCCGTAATTGTTGGACTTGGGTGTGGGGCATAGAGCTCATAGGGAACGTAAGTACAAGTGAACACCGTCGGCGGGCTTTCCGGAACTCTTGGTACCGATACGTGAGGCTGCCACTCTGGACAACCCAGGGACCGACCCGTGTCTTTAGGTTTTGGACACCAAAGATCCCACCTGAAGGGACCACCGAGTCTGCCATTTCGCAGACAGATGTTACGCCCTCTGGACCCAAGCTAGGGACCCAGCCCTTCTAGGCGACCTCTTCCTTTACCGTTAGGTGAGGTCACGATAACGGACGTTTTAGGGTACTGTCTCCTCGGACTATCCAATGTCAGGTACCCCAGTGTCTCAGCCTGTGCTGACTCTCTGAAGTGAAAGATCCCACCCTTGTCCGAGGCGAACCCGTAAGCTCATGTGTCTCCCGACATTCCCGTCCCAGTGCCTCGGTTCCCCCTTCTCTTCCGGCTTGGGTCTCCGATGGCAAACGGTACGAATGGAGAGGGACCGGTCACGAGAGCATAGGTGGAGGTACCACCACTGTACTTCCTCTTTAGGACAAGTCCACGGTTCGGGGGAGTCCCTTTGAAAGTAAAAGGTACCTCTCAATTGGTCTCCGAAGTGTTCTGGACTGGGTTGAAGTTCGGTGTCTTTGGCTCCGCACCCGTTCTCGCGTACGCGCAGAAGACGGGAGGGTGCTGGTCTTCGGGAACGCTCCTCGCGGACGTCGTCGATTGCGTCCCCGTGATCTAATTGCAGAATGTTCTTTGTGGACAATTGCAAGGTCCAGAGGATCCGCCGAAGGTCCTCAATTGGGAAAATTTCTATTGTAATCCCTAGTGGGAGTCCATCGTCAATCCGACAGGAGGGACAAACCACATCGGACCTCCTGTGTCTCCGGTGGTCTTGAGTCGACGACCAAGATCGGTACGTCAAAGGGTTGTGGAAAGTCCCCGAGTCTTTTGAAACGAACAGACTAGTATTGTCGGGTAGATTAAGGAGGTTTATCCCTTGTGAACCGGATTGTTCACGTAAGAATGAAAAAAAGAGTCTGTACTTTTGACATCCGGACGACGAGTGTCGGTAATCACTTGGGGGTGTCGGCCGACTCCCGGAAAATGCAACCGTTTGACTTAGATCCTTGACGTGTTTACTGCACTGGGCTCCAGTCTCGTACGTGCGTCAAAGAATCAGGAGGGGAACACCACCAGAGACTCCCGTCCTCCTCGTCAGGTGACTCAGTGTCAAGTACGACCAGTGACCCAAAGGACACGTGGTTGGGGTTTTTCTCGTTGATTTTTTGGTCTGAGGTCCCTGTGGGAAAGTCCTGAAGTTGACAATCCGGATAGAACCCATTTGTTTTCGTTTTCTGTCGGAGAGTGACCGAGAAACATTTTTGGTCGAGGACGGTTAGAACGTTTTAGGGTTGATCCATGGTCTCCGAATCCCAACTGTGACCTGGTGTTTGACTCAACTCGTTCGTCTACCGGTCTAGACCTGTCACCGACTACCTCCATCCGTCCGGCTCATAGAAGTCTTACACTGTCATGACTTGTATGAGTCAATGACTTCAGTAGTGACGTCTTTTGACGTAATTTGGGCAGAACGAACGTTGGGTCGGGGGAGAACTCTATCGGGGGCACCCGACCCCCAATAGTTCGGGGTGGAGGAGGGACTCTTGGAGAGGTGAGAACGTGTCGGGCCGTCCGGGGTACAGGACAGGACCGTAGGGTCGTGACGGACCACCAACTCTCTGTTTACACTTATATGGACTTTTGAGAAACATTTGGCCTTTCGTATTTGGCCACTTTAGAGGTAGTACCCATTTTGGGATAAAGTCATAAGTGAAATTAAGAAGTTCCTGTCGATCTTTAAAAGAAGGAAATTATTTTTTAGGGTCTGTATGAAACTTCAGGATCTCATTTACCCGTTGTCTTGTTTCACTTAGAGGGGGTTCCCCTGCGACATGTGGGTCGTAGTAGTCCTTTCGAGGTCCGAAGTGTGGACTGAGACAGTCCTCGGACGGATTTTTATTTAATGTTTTTCCGACAAACCCCATCTGTGTTTACTGCATAAAAGAGGGAGTCCTCGTCGTCCCCAGCTCGGCTGATGTTTAGTCAGGCACTTGATCGACGGAACCCTCGTATAAATCCGTAGTCAAGTAATTAGAAGGCCTACATCAGTCTGAAAAGGCGTGTCGGAAACGTACAGAGGGGGGTCAGTAGGTCCTAGAAGAAATCGAGAAATTGAGCCTCGAAGAAGTCCAGGTGACACGAGTCCAGCTAGACAAACAGACCTCCTCTCTCGTCCCTCTTATTGGTCGACCCACCCTCGTTGACGCCTGGGGCTGTCAGGAACGTGTCGGTTTGACAGTGGACTTTGTTCGTCCGGATAACTGACATCCCCCTCTCCACGTACGTCCACAGTCACGGGTCACGGGGGTCCTGCCCCTGACCGGGTCCGGGGAAGTGGTCCTTCCGCCCAGAGTGCGACCGTGCTATGTGGGGTCTGTACGTCACGTCGTCCCTGTCTACCTCCGGTACACGAGGAATGTCTTCCTTGGAAGATCCTCCTTATACCGCGGGTGAGGTTCACGGAGAATGATTTGTCAGCGCCATCTCGAGCACCGTGACCTCTTACTCTCAAGATCCCACTGTCTCGTCTGTCTAGGGGATCGGAGTCAAAGGGTTGTGTCTGGGACCAGCCCGAGAAGTTAATCCTCGAATGAGAGGTACTGGTGGACACTAGTGTCTCTCTGGAACACGGTCTTTGTGACTTGATCCTAGTGAGAGTCTTCTGGTCAATAGGAACTGTGTTGCCCGATTCTACGTCGGGAACCTGTGAGTTAAGTACTATTTTGTACGACCACGACAAAGTCAAAATACCTTCTCTTGTTGAGAAGACCGGGGCTAAGAAAGACTTCTGGACTTGACAAAAAGGGTGACCTTTGAAGAAGTCGTTTTCTCCACGACACACGGGTATTGGAATTCGAAAGGACAACCCTGTGTCGACAAGAAAAGGTTTATCAGTTTCAGTGGGTCGGAAGTCTCACACGTCAGTCCTGTTCGAATAGTTTCGGTTCAATCTGCTGTAGGGAAGAGACGAGTTTAGGGTTGTAAGAGTAGAAGGGAGTCTGATTTTGGGTTTAGAAGTGGTTGTACGTTCCGGGAGGTACTGGACGGGTGGGTGACCAGTACCGTGACGGACGGAAACGTAGACGGACACAGGAGACGGACTTTACGAGAAGGGAATCGCCACGGTCACCGATTAGGGGGTGAAGGAAAAGTTTTAGACAACTTTACAGTGGAGGACCCGAAGGGACTATCGAGCCAACCATTTCTTCGGTGGACTTTGTGTCCTCTGGGGTCAAGTTGAGGACTCAGCCCTTCTAGAGGACCTCGTTACACCCTCTGGACCCAAACTAGGGACCCAACCCTTCTCGGGGACCTCTTCCCTTTCCGATGGGTGAGGTCCTACCACCGGACCTCTTAAGGCACCTGACATGTCAGGTACCCCACCATTTCGCAGTCTGTGTTGACTCGCTGAACGTGAAAGTGACTCCGCCTAAGACTGGAGGTAGGTGGTCCTATGTTTCAACTCAGACACGGGAACGGGCAAATGGTGGTGGTTGGAACGATGTATTGAGTGAGTACTTCTGAGATCAAATAGTGGACGGATGAGGTCGATCTTTCATGTGAAGTAATTACGGACTCGTGTCTCTCCCAAGTCACAACCAATTTATTACGGTGTGAGTGGTATGAAATCAAGTGTCTAGACTGACAGAAAGAAGAACTCGAAGAGTGTCTAGAAGAGGTGTCCCTACACCACCCTGTCCCCGAACCTGTGGAGCAACTACTAGAACCACCGACGTAGGAGACACCGGGGTTACATCATCGTGACACCGTTCTTTCCTGTTACCGGAAGTCCTCCGCGGGGAACTCTCGATAGAGGAGGTTCCGTGTGACTGTAGAGTTTTGTAGAAGACAGAGACGGTCCTGGAGTAAAAGGGTGCGGGACGGACATGCCCGTCAGTCTAAGTCGTATTTGGGGTCCGAGAATCATGTGTGAACCAGGGTCTTGACTGTCGGTGGTCTACTTAAATTTTCCGTGGTTCCAAGTTTGGAAATTTGTCTTTCTGTTTGGTCTCTGACGGTCCCTTCGACTCCGATGGTTTTGATAACAAAGTACTCCCGAGAACATGAATTAAGTCGGGATCGGAGGGGACACGGGTAAGGTAGTAGTAGTAGTCAGGAGTGAGCACGGTTCTAACGAGACCGGAGACCCGTGAGTGTAACCGACAAGGGAGACGGACATTACAAGAAAGGGGGAGGTACTACTACTGGGACAGAGTCTTTTTAAGAACTGATGACAGATTCAATCACGGGTGGGAGAGATGGTATGGGAGGACCAGGTAAAAGACGTGTTGAACGTAGGGTGACGGTAGTAAACGGACAGTGACGAGAGGGGACTATAAAGGCCACAGGTCGTGTGTCATCCACGAATTAGTTGTGATTCTCCTATTGTAGGGTTGTCGGCTTATGTCTTTCGTGAAGTCTGGGTGTAATCAAGTGACTGTCTTGTCGACCGGAGGAGGTATCTGTTCACCCGCCCCAGAACATGGAGGTCCGGACCCTTCACCTATGAATTTTGCGACCGGTCCTTGTCCGACCCCTCCCGGTTTGTCGATGAATGGTTGGCTAAGAGAAACGGAGAACGAAGTGCCGTCTTGAAATATTCAAGAAAAAGTTATCTCCGACCTCTCTTACACTGTAGAGACAGAAACTCCAGGACCATTTTGGAAGGGTCTATTCTTTATGTTTGACTTTTTCTGTTCCTTCTACGAGGTCAGTAGTGGTTCAACGTCCGGTTAAGTGGTCCGCCCTTGACGTCGTCGTTAGAATTATCCTCTGTGCCTCTTTTCCCCTCAAAAAGATGGTGGCCTAAAAGAGCCCACGGGTGTCCGTCTGTTTTGGCACGAGGCCCAACGACCCAGGGGCTCATGTGGGTCCCCTACGCCCTTTGCTCGTAGTGGATTACTGGGTGTTTGTCGAGGAGGGACGATAAAGGTATTTCAAATTTGAGTCTGACTTGTGCACAGGAACTCTATCCGAGTGACACTGGAGTATTTACCTGTTTGATCTCCGGCTTCTCTTTTTTTGCTACGTTTGCGATAAGTAAAGGTTTGCGTTGTGGCTTGGGGTTGCACTTAGAAACGTTGGGATAGTATAGTGTGGTCCGCGCCACGGGTGCCCGCCGGGAGTTCCTAAGGGGTGGAATCGGTCTTGACGAGGGTCCTCGAAGACGGGTCACTACCATTTCCTGGTTTTAAGGCCGCAATAGAGTCAAAGTCCGGTTTGACAGACATGCTAGATCAGGATTGAAGGAGCAGTCTGGTTACAAAAAATCCGGATCCTTTACAAAAGACCTGGGCCGCAACCAGGGAGGAGACCGTCTGGGGTGACCCCGGCCGGCGGGGGCGGGTGTAATCGGGGCCGGAGAGTCGGAAAGCCACCAAACCTACTCAAGTCGCGGCGGCGGTCCGGCCGGTGTCGCGAGCCTGGTGGTTAAGGCGGAATGGAAGCGTCAGTGGGCCAGCGTCGCGGGCCGACCGGCCGTCGTGCGAGTCTCGGTCGCGGTGCCGGTCGGGCACCCACTGGGTGTAGGAGGTGTCGGGCGGCGGAGACGGCGGAAGCGGCCTGACTTGGCGCGGGCGGCACGCCGCGTCGGGGGTCCAGGGCCGGCGCGCGGCACCGAGGGATAACCGACCGCGGGGGGTGCGAGAGGGTGTGTGGCAAGGGGGTAACCAGGTGCGAGGAGCCTCGGGTCTTCTCGCCGAGGTGCGATGGGAAGGAGTAACCGACTACCGTAGCGGGCGGGAGGCGGGATCTGTCAACAGCTGGCGACTAACTTGGCCCCGACGAGCGTCCTTCTCCGGCGTCTCCGCCGCCTTCGTCGAGACAGCGGTAGAAACCATCCCCGTCCCCGACTCCGGCTCCGCCTCGGGGTAGTCCGACCTCACCTTAAACCGGCGACAGGGCGCGGATGAGTCAACGAGACACATGGGAGACAAGACCCGGGGTCCAGAAGGGCTTCTTGGGGTGCCTGAAGGGACGACACCAGGGCTGAGCACCACGTCCAGTCCCCGAGACACCAGTCGGCGTTCGGTTGTCCGTCCCTCCCGCCGGCCGGCGTCCGTTCCGAGGTTTCTCCAAAGAAAGAAAAAAGAATTCCCTGGTCCACCCGACCCCTTGGTCGGAAACCCCTTGGCCACTCCTCTCAGGTCTAACGGGGCTGTCCATCTGTCCTCCTGGGTCAGCCCCGCCTGTCTACAGCCCATTCTCCCCGAGGGGGAGGTCCGACGGAAGGGTCTCGAGTCTCCCCGCGGGCCCCGGTCCTGACCAACGGACCGAAACTCAAGCCTTGGTAGGGCGAAATGACCCCTCTAACCGCCGAAGTCTCCAAACAGGGGGTGCGGTCCTTCTGGAGAAGAAGGGGGAAAATGAGTGTTCGGAGCCCTCGGACCGGCTCCACCGACCAAAAGAGAGAACGAAAGGTCGACTCGCGAGACGCGGGAGCCGACGGGAGGAAAGGCCACGTTCAGAACCGAGGGACACGAACTTCCGGCCTGCACCCTTTCCAACCGAGACACGAGTCCTGCCTTTTCTCTAAAAATACCCCGATTTTCCCGAACCTCGGGTCGCTGTTCCCAACCTCCGCCCGTGAACCGCCGACGAGGGTAAGTCACTTAAGTCACCCAGTCATAGTCCATAAGTAGAAATTAAGTGTATTGTCGTCAGTTCCCTCACCCCTTTCCCCCCTTCAGTTCACCGTCTATAAATGTAGATTTTAAGTGTAATGAACGACCTAACTCTTGTACGATGGTGTTATATATGTCATTTTATGAAAAAACCCTGTGATCATGTTTAAAAAAAAAAGAAAATTGAAACGAAAGACTATGTCCATTCTGGTAATTCAGTGAAGAATAAAATTTGTATTTATGTGTTTCTTTACCAATCTTCAAAAGAATAAAATTTATTCGTGTCTTACGGTCTCCAATTTTTGTGTAAATATCCCGACTTATGGTTAACCTGTCGTGTGAGATATGTAAAAAACGAGTTTAAGGACATGTTTATGTGTCGTAAGTTTATCCATAAATGTTTATTCGAACTTTCTTACTTTTAGTCATAAAGTGTTAGAAAAGTCTCTTAAGAGTAGAGACCGGAGGGTGAAGGGAAGTCTGACCGACTAAGAGGTTCCTTTCCTTAAACCTTATACAGGAAAAGTAACTTAAACCCTTTTACCTCTCCCTTTTCTGTTTGGACCGAGTGGGACATTTCCGTTCTGGTTTGTTTGGATGTGAGGGGAGAGATGGGAGAGTGTGGTGGTCCACCTCTTCCTTCTACAAGAATGTCCTCCTGACGGAACAGGTCCCCAACTCCAAGTCCTCACGGGATTTTAGATTTATACTTGATAGATTCTTTAGGTTTCGTTCAGGGGCTGACAATGTGAACCCTTGTGTCTACCAAGTCCGGACGGACCTGACTGGGTGAGACGAACCTCAGTGGGAAGTTCATAGTCTTTCCTGGGTGTGACCACTATCTTGTGAGGATCTGCGGGACTTCCATTGCACCGGGGGGTAGAATCGAGTATTCAATGAACGACCGTAAGGACAATTTGTTCAACCGTAAACAAATGTTCACTTTCTGTGGGATTGGTCCCTTCAGTCTACCCGGTCACCTTCTCCTTGATTGCCTTTTGCATGGACGAGTTGCTCCTCTTCCGTCGGAACACTGACAGTTCAACACTTGAGTTCGTTTATTTACAAAACATCTGAAAAATTTTCATTGAATCTTCGTGGGACCATTTTATGATAACGGTGGGGTGGGATAAGGGGGTTGATTATTCGGTTCTCCTTTTAGTCACGGGACTGGACTTTCAAAGGATATTTCTGTGGTGACGGAAGACGGGTTGTCTGACCCCTCCGACCTCTTTGACGGGAGGACGAGTGGGACTTGGGACTCACCACCAGGGTACCCGGACCTCGACCCTAGGACGTGAACCGATGACCCTCCCCACACCGAAAGACGAAGATCCTCCCCTTCAGGGGGAGGGACGGTTGACGCGGAAAATGGGTCCTCGAACGACTTGGACTAACGTTCAGGAGTCCGGAAACCTCGGACCGACCCGTCGGTGGGGCGACGAGTCTCCATCACGACTTTTAGGGACTAAGTCCTCGACCTCCTGTCCGTGCGACCGGCTTTCGAGTCTCCTAAAGGCCGGGACGGTGTGGGGTCGGAGTGAGATAGTCGAACAGAGAGTTGTGTACCGACGGGCCCGGGACCCCTCCTTCCACCATTCCCGTCAGGGAGACCGAGGTTGGGGGTGAGTTCGAGGTCTCCGATCCTGCACTGGTGACGTCTAGGTACGTGGTCCCCCGAGGACGTCCCGTACCCCATACAATCCTCACCTCCCCTCGCTTTCCAGTCTTTGTCTTTGCTACCTCCCCTTTAGGTTCCATCTCCGCCGCCGCCCCGACCGGGCGCCTTCGGACCGTCATCCGGACCCCGTACGTCAATCCGACAGTGTACGGACACGGCCGTCCAACCGGAGCGGTCGGGGTCCCTGTGTGAGGACCTACCTTCTCGTCCGTAAACACGTTTTACCGACCATCGGGGGAACAGGTGGACACTGTATCAGGTGCACCAGGAACGTTAGGGACTTATGTTGGTACTCGAGAAGACAGATGCGTCGTTTCCTTCTCCAGGGATCACGTTAAAGGTAAGACACGTAACGACGGGACCTCCCTCCGGGACCCGAGGACGGGGTCCCCGGGGCGCTTCGACGCTTCGGCAAGACACCACGTCATAGAGGTAGATCGAGGTACACCAGACTTTGACGTCCTCCTTCTGTCGTAGATGACGTGTTTCCTTTCTCCTTTTGGGTATCTTTACCTTTACATCTTTTACTTTATTTTTCTCTTCGGTGTTGGGAAGTACGACGACACCGGAGACGTGTACCGTTGTGTGCTCAAGTGCCGTCATCTTGCATCTGAGCCCGCCAAGAGAGGACTCACGGTCCGGAGAGCCCGAGGGACGCCCCCCTGAACGAAAAGACTGGGCCTCACCAACCCGTTCGGCGAGTGACTGCCACCACAGGGTCGACGGAGGGACGGGGAGTGACAAGGGGAGCCGACACGAGGGTCCGGTACGCACGGACAAGAAGGAACCACGAGGGCCCTCCGTCGCTCCGGAACGCTACGTCCGGGGCTCCGGAGAGTCGGAGGAGAGCGTCGTCGTGTGGGAGCAGCACGAGGTCCCGACCGTCCGCCCCCACCATCCCGAACCCACCGTCGCGTCCGCCCAGGTACCCCAGGACTCCCTACTGTGTAGGGCCCCGGCTCACCGAAGCCGTGCCGACCCGGAACTACCTCAGGTCCTGTCGCCTGAGCCTCTCCGACATCACCTGCCCCTCCATTCCACCCAGTTCCAGAAGTAGTCGCAAGGTCCGGACCGAGCCGTACCTCAGGTACCACAGCCAAGCCCCTCCCCGGAGGCTCCTCACGGGTTTCAATGAGAGCGAATCCCTTCTGTGCGGCGACGACCGTGACGGTCTGTCACATCTCAACGACGGTAGGTCCGGACTGACCCCCGACCAGCCCCTCCGACCCTATCCCACGTCCCCGCTGACACTTTCTTTTCCTTCTTCACACTTTTAGCGAGAAAGGTCTGTCCGACTGTACGGACGGGGCACGGCTCTTCCGGGTCTCGGAGGACATAATTACTCGAAATTTTAAGAGTAGTCGTCGTATAAAGAACAAAGCGGTAGTCGTTCGGGAACGGAAGGGGGACCGGGGTCGTTCGGATACCTCGGGGTCTTAGTGGACGTAAAGACACCGGGCGTTTACCGGGACGGAAACACGGGACACTTCGATCCAGGGTCCGAAGACCGACACCGGGATCCCCGTGTCTGTCTTCCCCGGCCCAGCCGTCCGGGCAGCCCCTCCCGTCTTTCTTGGGATCTCCCGGTACCTGGTCTACTCACGGAAGACGACGATTTTAGACACTGTCAGAAGAGGTTAAACGTCTTTTTAATTACTCAAAGTGTATCTCCAAACCATAGACTACGAAGAACAAAACTCACCTGAGGTCAAATTTCACGAGATACTGGAGGGTGTCAATTGTAAAGGAGTGCAACACTTGACACCACACAACTATAGATGGGGGACCGAAGAGTGACGAGAACCGAGTGTGTGACCCATGGTATACAACGACAGACGTCCTGGGAGACTGGAGAGGTGGGGGTAATGCAGACAATGTCTTGTGCACCCAGTGGACATGGGGTTCATACAGAGACCTGTGGGGGTCGAAGACAGTCCGACCCGACAACCCTCCTTGTCCGCTCCGTCTGGAGTCCCCAGAGAGGGGAGTGTCGGACTCCCGACAGTGGAGTCTTGTAATGGAACGCGTTCCAGGCCCGCCCCTCCCGACCCCCCCACAGTGGGTTCCCCACCACCTTCCGCAGCTTCACATCCCTCATTACTGGACGTCTCCTGTGTCTTCGTCTCGGAGTCAACCCGGGAAGAACCCGACGTAGTGTCGTCTCGACCGCCCCGGTTGACGTGTCTGCCCTCAGAGGGTGCTGGGGCGCCGTGACCTTCGGTACCCTTTTGGAGAGAGAAGTGACTGTAAGAAGTTTTGTGTCCGACGACCTCATTTCTGTGGGTACGGTGTGTCCTCTAGCTCTTCAGGCTCTCGTAGTCTCGGGTGTCTTACTGTCCGGTGTCGGTCATCGCCGGGAGGCGGACGACGCCCCGCTACTGTCGGACGCCTCAGTAAAAGCTGCAGAAGTCGGAGGCACCAGTCCTTCCGGAATGACTCACATGGACGACGTGAATCTCTGGAGTGACTGGGGTTCCGACGCCACTCCCCCAAGAAAGGAGCCGACTCAACCGAGTAGAAGAGTCGAGTCTCCCGAGGACGGGAGTGGGGACTCGTCCTAGACTCTGACCCCTGATGGACCCCCTGGGCGACCTCCAGAAGAATGGTACGTCGTCCGAAGCCCCTCCGTGACCCCCCCGGTCCTACGTGGGGCACACCCGTCTGTCCTTCCCGACCCGGAGCGCCCGAGGCGATAGGTCCGAGGTCGACGACCCCCGACGACCGTGGCGACTTCCCGCTTTTGTCTACCGTACTTCCCTCCAATGAAGAATTCGGTCGGAGACCAACCCCCCCTTCAGGAGATGATGACGGACCCGGAAGAGGTCCACACTTGAGCCATGTCGTGTGTACCCGTACCGTGCGGTCGAGGACTCTGTCTTTTGTGACCGGGTCGCTCTGTGTCACCACCGGGTGCCCCTCTCACCGGTACCGTCTACGGTGACTTCTCCTACCGATCTCAGTCGACGACAGACTTTTCGTGAGCTCTCCTCCGTTCTGCTCTCCTTCATGTCGTTCCTCCGTCGGAGGGCCCGAACGATCCTCCCTTTTTCTCTTGTCCTCTCACCCCGTCCGACCATTCTGACTGTCTTCTCTCTGTCCCTCTCCCTCTACGTCCGCTCACGCACGCACGCTCTTGTCCACACGGGCACGTGGGATATCGAAGACTGGTTCCAGTTCTCAGTCCCGAGAGGGTCCCGGACTAGGGTACCCCTTCGTCCCTCGTCCTACCCACTCGTCGTCGTCTACGGACACAGGCGTCGACCATGCACCGGACCCGGGAGTTTCTCGGACACCATTCGATGTTCGAGACGGGTGGGGAAAACGAAGACTCGGGTGACCGACCCGGACCCTACGAGCCCTCAAAAGATCCGTCCTGACCATAAGTATGTCACGGACGCCGTCCTTTCTCATACTTCGGTCCCCAGTCCGACCCAGGTCGTCCCTGGAAACGAAGGTCTCTCCTACCGTCCACCACCTCGGGGACCCACGAAACTTCGTATCTCCGGGTCAAGGACCGTGGGTGTACGGCACCTGTCTCACCCGGGACCTGTCTCTCATTATGTCCCACAGGTAGACACCTGCCCTTCCTCAGATCCCGACCTTGTCACCGGGAAGTCACTGTCGACTCCTCCTGCTATCCTCCCCTCTCCCCGCCCTACCGACCTAGTGCCCCAGATTCCTCGTCGTCGTCTATGCACTTGCGGTAGACGGTTAACGATCTCTTGGCGGCGATGACTACTCTCGATGCGGGAAAGAGACTGTCTCGAGAGTCATAGCTCTCGAAACAAAACTCCGTCAGTGTCGATTTCCCCCGCAACTCCTTCCACCCCTGACCCGAAAAGGGTGAGGTCCCGGACTCACCCCTTACGTTACGGTCCCGGATTTCCCGTGGACTCTCCGGGACCCTTCCTTCCTCGGACCGGAAACTCCTCCTACACCGGTCGTCCCCGACCCGGGGTGTACCAGCTTCCTACTCCATCACCCTCTGCAGGTGGGACCAGGAGGAGTGACCACTTCTTGCAGTCCGATCTTGAGCCGACGGAGCGTCGGAGTGTAGAGTCCTCGCACCGAGTTAGAGTACGTGACCGACTGTCGCCACCCCCACCTCCCCCCTCCGCCGTCACTGACCCACCTGTCCGTAAGCAAGACTGAGACCACTCACGACTACCTAAGGTGGCCTTTCAGAAGGGGTCTCTCGGACTTGGTGGGACTCTGGTCCTGTCCGGATGAGAGTATGTCCGAGAGGGGTCCTACACCGTCCTCGAAGGACCAGGAGTCGTGATTCCGTGGGAGAGGCCTTTTCCTTTTCAAGGTAGAGGTGTCTTTCGGTAGTGTGGAGCTCCTCATTCTTCGAACCTCCGTCCAGACCCGTCGAAGGGGTTTCCCCGAGACTGTCGGACTTAAGAGTATACGTGTAGGACCGGGATCTTCTTGTCGTCCTGACGTGTTTAAGTGGGTGTTCTCGAGTTTCCTTTGGCCCGTCCTTACGATCTCCCCTTCTTTCGACCGTTCCGACGTCACCAAATGTTTTCCGTGGACGGTCTCGGTGAGGTGCAGCTGGTCTTTAGTAGGTCGGACGGGAGCCGGAGGACAACTGGTCACTCCGGTCACTTGGAGACGGTATGTCGTGGTCCCGAAGGACCCACCGAGTCACCATTTCTTGGACGGACGGTTACGTCCTCTACGTACCAAGCTAGGGACCCAGCGCTTCTAGGGGACCTCTTCCTTTGCGTTGGGTGAGGTCATAAGAGCGGACTTTTTAGGACACCTGTCTCCTCGGACCACCCGATCAGGCACCCCGACGTCTGCACTCTCGTGCGCACTTGTGTGTGGTCGCGTGCCCGACCACCTCTTAGAGTCTACGACGTGGATAGGATCCTCTTCTCGCGACTACGGCGGACACAGGACCGGAAAAGAGAGAGACGACACCTGGTGGTGGTCAGACTCCAGGGGACACGTGTCGTCGGAGCTCCCAGTTGACCGGACCAGACCCTCAGTGACGGACCCTTTCTCTCTAGGCATTTTACTCTGCACCTCGGTAGTCCCCTGAGTTCTAGGGCTGCTACTCTCTTACCACTGTTCTCGTGTGTCGAGGACGAGACCTCGTCGTCGTCTCTGGACCCGTCAATACTGACACCGTGACCCAGGGGGTTCCGTTTACAGATCGAGTGACGGGTGATTCGAGACCGGGACACCGAGTTTACCCGAACGAGACCCGAGTCGGAAACGAAACTCTGTTGGGAGAAACGAGGGGTGTGAACCGCCCACCCGCATAGGTCGAGGAACGACGTCGAACCAGACTTCGGACTTCGAGAAGACCCAGACCGCCCGCAGTCCAGAACCAGACCGACGGTCGTGGGTGAACTCGAGACTCGGGCAGACACGAGAGTCGATCTAGACGCTGACGAGGTGTTGAGGCCGTTTCTCTTCGGCGACACCAATGGCCGGGAGTTCCGGTGTCCTCGTGAGCCAAACCCCCGTGTTCACGTCCCCAGGTCCTTTCGGTGCACAAAACCCCTACACGTTGAGACTCCGATCCTTCCGCAGAAGTCGGTCTTAGAATAGAGGTACGGGTGACACCAGCTCGTGGTCCACGACTCCGGAGGGTCCGTGACTCCAACACCTTGCGCCCACACAAGAGTTTATGCTGCACCTCCACGCAGGAGGTACGACTCGTCTCCTCCTCGTCACTGTCACCCCTGTCGTCTGCCGTGCACCACTCCTCCACACTACTGTACTGTTACCGAAACCTCCCTGTGCAGGACTACCCGGTTGTCCAACGTTACGATCCCTGGTTCTCACGGGATTTGAACGGTCCACCTCCTCTCCCCTTGGACGTCCCTCACCCCGCCTATCCGAGTCGGACCAACACACACCGTCCACCCGACCCGTATCCGGGGTGTGCCCGTGACAGGACACAATTTGCCTTGAGTCCAGAGGTACAGACCCTGAAACCCGACCCCAATATACCCGGGTTCAGACCAAGAAGGTAGTCAACCGACCTCGTCTTGCATCTCATCTTGAGGTGAGAGACATTGGTCGGAGACAAGATTCATAACGGACCAAAGTACCATGTCGACTACCTGAACGTCGTACCTTTTCCCTACGAGTCGATAACGCCCGGACCCACCGATGTCCTCCTGACTTCAGGGCGTCCCACGGACCCTGACAGAGACCCTTTAAGTGAAACGGTACTGGACAGGGAAGAGTAATAAGAACACCTACACGAACCGGTGTCCGGAGGAGACTTGTTGTTCCTCTCCAGGGACACCCGGACTCACCTCTCCCTGGTTTAGGTGTCCCGGACGACTTAAGACTCCGACCACCCCTCCGCGGGACCCCTCACCCACGGGTGACTCAAAGGTACTTCCACTCGAGTCCCGTCCACTGTCGACCCCGCAGAGTCTCCCACCCAGGACCCCTCGGCCTCTATGTTTGTTATAGATCTGGAGTCGTAGTTCGGTTTGTACCCAATTCATTACTTGTCTCCTTGACCAGTCCTGAGACCTGTCTGTCTTACCGGACTCACAATTTTCGTACCGAGTCGGAACCGGTCGACCACGAGTCCCTGTTCTCAGTCTACGAGTCCTACCCCTGTCTGTCCTCTCCTCCGGTGGACCCTTCTTCTTAGCATGGAAAAAGCCGGTGTCTGTCTAACCCTAGTGACGTCCCAAACGTCCCAGGTTGGTGAACGACCTTGTTCCGGGCGACCTTCAAACCGTCGACTCCCTTCCTCTTTTCATAGTTGACTGTTGTTAGTCAATGTAGAACCCCCGCAGTACCCGGGGTCCTCGGTCCCGTAAGATCCTGATCTGGTCCTGTTAGTTTCGTCACCCTGTCGAGTACGAACTCTACGCGACGTTTACAGTCCGACCAACCTTTTGACAGGTACGACAGACCGAGGCTCAGGACGGGACACGTTGACACGTTACAGACCCCGAGGGGGTGGCGGGGGCCCGGACCGACCCGAGGTCCGACAGGACGTGTACCGGTTGTTCCTCCTGTGTTCGAGGACTCCCGTAGATTGACGTAGGAAGACAGGACGGTTCTCTGGGTGCCCATCCTTCCTATGCCCCTGGGGAACGTGGGACTCGGACCGTCCAAACCGGAGGACCTCTGCGGGGCACGCGTGTCCGGGCACACTCCCCTTCCCGTCGTGACTCCGGACTCCAGTGTCTGTACTGGGCGACAAGGTACCCATCGACGGTCCGTCTGGACAAGAAAGGTGGACCGTCCCGACGGGTCCGTGTCCCTCGACTCTTCCAGGACCGTGAGACCCTGACCCATTGTCAGTGACCTCCACTGAGAGTACCGGGGACTCTCTTCCCGTCCCGTCTGACCTACCCCCTTCCTCGATCAGTGACGTCGAAGAACAAGTTCCGGGGTATGCCCTGTAGACGTCTCGAGACGTTTACCACACCCCTCCCAGGACTGCCCTTCTCTCCCCGAAACCCGTCTGCCTACCTGTTTGTCTACCTGCCTACTTACCTTCTCCGTCTCGAACGGGGACACCCCTACAGGAAGTACGTGTGTACCTCCTTCCGGTCAGAGATCTGGGTACAGACGGTGACGGAAGAGACCTGTCTTTTCTTGGTCAAAAGAGACGGTCCAACACAAAATCTACTCCTCAAGTCCTGCGACCGGTCTTCTTGTCTGTCGGTGTGTCTGTCACCACCCAGGTTGGGGTGACGGTGAGATGGGTATCGACATGAGGTAGACCTGACTCGTGTCTACGACCAGAGGTGTAAGTGACGACGAGGGTAGGTCCTCCCAGAAGTGCCGTCACACTCCCTCCGTACCCGTTACGTCTTTCGGGTCGTTCACGTTACTCCCCTCGAGTCCGGTCGTGTCAACGTCGTTTCCCGTCAGTCGTCCGACCGAGGCAATGGACAGGTAAGAGGTACTACCGACGACCTATGTACCGCGACGAACCCGCCAGGGCCACACACCCGTCGTCGTCGTAGTAAAGGGCCCGCACCGCCATGAATAGACCGTCTCTCCCTCTCGGACATTGGTTCACTCTTGTTAGTGCGTGTCTACTGTGCGGTGTCTACCTCCCGGGTCTCCCGTACGTAGGGCCCCTCGGTCACTGGGTCCCAGCCACAGGGGAACGTCGACCCCACTCCTACGCGAGCCGTTCGTGTCCTCCTTACTTCACCTCGGACCACCAACCCACCACCACCACCACTCCCCCGACGTGACCCGTAGGGTCGGCTCCGTCCGTGTGACGTCTGACCCCACTACACCTGAGCGACTGCGCCGGGGCAGGGACGAGTCCCCGTCTAGTACTCCTCTCGACCCTCAACCTCAACCCCGGGATCCTCAGGACGCAGAGGCCGTGAGTCCCCTTTACCCCCACCGGACCCACGACCCGAGAGAGCCCCGGGTCCGTACCCGGGTCCGATCGAACGTTACCTCGGTAGTGTGTCTTTGTGTGTGTGAGTCCATTGTCTTTCCGTGTCAAGAATGACCTGTATCAAAGGTGTGTGAATGGAAGAGGTCTGTGGTGACCGGGACAGAGTCGACCGGGGAAGGTGGAAAGGGGTCTAAGGTCCGGAGGACACGGACCGGAGACGGAAGGACCGGTAGTATGACGTCTGAGTCGGGTTCGCCGAGTCCCGGGTCCCGGGACGTGTGTCCCCCGAGAGGTCCCAAGGAGTGAGACTCTGAACGGGAAGTCACTTGAGTCCTCAGTACCTCGATGAGACCCTGAACACCCTGGAATTGGGTCCGAGGATTCAACTGAACCAAGTACGAGATACCTTCACTCAGACTCACTTGAGGCCCTCTACCACTACCTGTCCCTCCGGACCGCACGACACTAAGTACCCCAGCGTTTCTCAGTCTGTGCTGACTCGCTGACTTGACTTGACTTGACCTGTCCTGACTCCCCGACAATGCCTTCGGTCTACACCACACCGAATCAGGGGTAACTACGTCCGGTACCAATGTGCGGGTCATTGGACAGTTGACCACCAGGAGTTTCCCTGGAAGGTGTCTTCACAACTCTTTTTTGAACGTCCGAAGGGAATCCTTATATATTAAATCTTCCGGGAGGTTTACACGTAGTGAATAACAAGGTCTGTCGCCGTACAGGTACAGTTTGATCACCCCAGAAGGCCTAGGGAACACCCTTCCAGTGGACCTGGGGTCACGACAGCTGAACAGGTGACCTTCGGACCGTCGGAGACCGACCAAGTTCACCCACTTGAGGGGGACACTAGACTCTCCACTTGGACGTCGAGATGTCCGAAACACACCCGGAAGGACAGCCCCACGGGAGATCCGTGACAGTCCCGTGTTGATTTTTCCACCGGTCCTTAAGAACTCTTTACGGAAAATTTATGAGTAAAATCAGGGTTTCTACTCCGAATTCATACAACTTCTTCAGTCGTATGATTTTTGGTTATTACGTCGATAATAATTGCGTTTGAAGGAGGTATCGACCAGACTCACTATGACAAACATCTCGGAGTCTTGACTGAAATTCCGGACCAAAATTTTTGATAGGAAGTAACTATTCCCTTACTCATTTGATACGAAATAATTTTTTTTTCTTTTTTTCTTTGATCCGGACTTAAAGATGATAAACCACTAAAAAGAGGGGTAGTTATAAAAAAAAGTCTTGAACACGAGACTCCGTTAGAGTTTTTCTACCGACACATTTCTTTTTTTCTTTTCCCAAGGAGGGTGACTAAAAGTGTCACGGAAGCGTCGTTCTTTGAGACTTTCGAGGGACCTAGAACAACCGGTGTCGGGACCTGTCCCGACGGGTGTGCATCGCACGTCTCTCCGTCGGTTGAGTACAGTGTATGGGTAGGATATGGTCCGTGCACCGACCTTGTACCATACGACGGGACGAGTCGAACCGGGACCAGGGACTGAACTGTCTCGAGTGCCAGACCGAGTGGCCCGGTTGGGACCTAGACTCATGAGTTGTAGGACTATGCACGACGTCCCACTCCGAACTCCCGTCGTGGGTCGGGGTCCCCGACTGTCCACGAGACACGTTTGTAATCTAAAAGGTTGAGATCGAAGGAAGGGTGACGACAAAAGGGATCCACCGGTTTTGGTGTCATCCACTCTCACCACCGATGAAAAGTCCTTTTGTAAATTTATGGTGTTCCCGAAGACGTAGTGTCCTGAAGGTTTGATAAAGTCAACATCAGACCACTTGGAGTCCCTCCGACTCAGGGGTCGTACTCACTCATATAAGTTTCTTTTCTTTCTTTCAAATCAGTGAGTCAGCACAGGTTGAGAAACGTTGGGGTACCTGACATCGGGTGATCCGAGGAGGCAGGTACCTAAAAGGTCCGTTCTCATGACCTCACCCAACGGTAAAGGAAAAAGTTTGCTAGAAGGGCTAGGTCCCTAGTTTGGGGGCAGAGGGTGTAACATCCGAAATGGCAGACTCGGTGGTCCTTTCAGGACTTATATAAGTTACAAGTTAGTTTTAGAGGATCGGAGCGAGTCGGAAGACTGGTGGTCCCCCGCGACGGCTGAATGTTCTGGCTCGGAACGTCCGGTAAATGGAACTTCCAAAGGTTTCGTTCTTGGTGACGTCTTGTAGTTGCCCGTGCCGTTCCTTCGATGACCACAGTACTGGTGAGGACCCTCACCCCTTTCACTGAGGTTGCCTTTCCTGAGAGACCTCGTGAAAGAGGTACTCTCGGGAGGGGAGTAGACATTGTAGTCTGTGTTTGGGCTCGCACCCGGTCGGGTAAAGAAGACACGAGGGTCACGCGGATGATGACGCGGATGGTGCAAAACCCGGAGGGTCCCGGTTACGTCCTCCGTACCCAAGTCAGGGAACAGCCCTTCTGGCGGACCTCTTCCTTTACCGTTGGGTGAGGTCAGAAGAACGGACCTCTTACGGTACCTGTCTCCCAGGACCGTCCGATGTCGGGTACCCCAGCGTTCTCAGTCTGTGCTGAACCACTGATTTGGTGGTTGATGGTGGATCAATTGGTAAACCAAATGAAAACATAGTCCGAAAGTAATATACTATAAGACCTCAAACCGGTAGTACTATCGAATAGAGGTCTCTACCACTGCTAGCTACGGAAGGGAGGGATTTTGTGTGTGCAGTGGGAGCGTAGTTTTCCACGTCAGAATAAGAAATGGGACGATAAACCCAACCGGAATCACTACCCTAGTTGACTGTCTTACACCGTTTTTCCTACAAGACCCTGAAGGTTCCGACCCTCATTCTTCGGAACGTCGAAAACGGACCCACAGAACCTTACGAACGAGACCCGTTCAGTCGACGTACGACACTCTTCGAGTTCACTGTATCCCTGAGTCCAACTGTCGGAGTCGACTTGAGGACCGCCTGCCCGTGTTGACTGACGGTCGGTGCACTCTCTCGACAGAATCTATAGGTCAAATCAACTGAGAACTCTGCTGAGGTCGGGGCGGGGTCACTGTAGACTGTCGTTCGAGTACTCCCTGACGTTGACTCTTGAACGAGTCCTTCGGGATAGTTGGGTGTCTTGGTACACTCTACTCTTATGTAACAAAGTTCGGTGACCAACCACCAAAATGTCCTGTCCCTTCGGACTACACAACGTTAGGTGTCCCAGTGTCTCAGTCTGTACTGAATCGCTGACTTGTTGTTGACTATTGGTTCAGTAAACTTTATTTCTCCCTAATGAAGGTTTGTCCCTCTTGTATTGAAGAGAGATAAGTTGGGACTACCACGCTCTCGTTACGGGTGAAGAGTGACTCGTGAGCATTTTCGAACTACTCACTTATGTGGTCATTTGCCAATCGACCTTCCTGTTTCCACCATGGTCGGTCGGACACTCCAGGGACTACCGCAGAAACAGGAGAGGTCCCGTGGCTCACGGCCCGTGACGGATCTCCTTCACAGACTCGTGAGTCTCACCTTCACTCCATGTTGTGAGTGGGGAGCGACGGAGACAAAATAAAAAATAGTTACTAGTACCCAGTCTCTACTGAATCTATACCGACTCATATAGACTCTGTCACAAGTCCAATTCTTTCTTGGGTGTATTGTCTAATATAATGTTTTAGACAAAGACGTCGAAACAAGTCCTCGAGAGTAATCCGTGACGTTTACGATTGGACGTGATCTCGTAAGTGTCGGATGAAGAGTCCCAAAGGAAGGAAGAGTAAGGAGTTTGGTGGAAAACTACACGAAAGAAATGGTCATGTTTAGTGACAAGGAAGAGATACAGACGTCGGGAGTGTATGACTGTGTAGAAGGTACACATGGTACATCACCCAGTAAAGAGTAGAAAGTATGATCTTTATGGACGAGGGTCTACGACCGAGGGGAGAAAATCGTGGAATCAGGTGCAACCCTTCCGTCAGTGGTTTCACCTTACTCGTGGTCTGACCCCCGAACGCTCACATTTCTGAGTTTCGAGGTTTAAGCTGAACCGGTGCTTGACTACCCTATCTGAATTCAGGAGGTAACCTGAACAAAAGAACGTGTCCTTTACTCCCCGACCCGGTAACAACCCCTTTCAGACATTGACGAGAACAACGCTGGAGTTGGGGGGAAGACGACAGACAACTCCAAAAAGGGTTACCGGGGTGACCGGTGACGTAGAGAGAGAGAGATAGTGAGGATAACACCCGGTACCTACTGAGTCTACCATTTCTTAGACGGACGTTACGTCCTCTAAGTCCAAACTAGGGATCCAGTCCTTCTAGGGGACCTCTTCCCTTACCGTTGGGTGAGGTCATATGAACGGACCTCTTAAGGTACCTGTCTCTTCGGTGCCCTCGATGTCAGGTACCCGACGTTTCTCAGCCTATGTTGATTCGTTGTTGAAGAAAAGTAAGTCCAAACACACGAAACTTTCTTCTCCCAAAAAAAAAAAAGGGAGGATTACTAGTAGATACATTATGTCGACACAATAAAGGGACAGAAGTATTATTACTCTTCTTGTCTGAGGAAGAGAGACTTCGGACCTTCGTTGTCGACCATCGACCTATAACGACGACATGATGTGTCTGGCGGCACCCCCGTGATCCAGAATCAGTGGTATCGATTAAAGGTAAGGTGGCGTTCATAGAAATAGATTTTCCTGTCTCTTGGTTTGGACTGACGTCCTTGATCTCAGTCCTTTTCGACGACGGAGAGTCTCTTGTCATAAATAAGTTAACTTATTCTTTAGTTCGTTATTGTTGTTCATCGGAAAATGTCTCGGTAGAGAGGACTAATTCGGAAAGGGTCGACTTGTTTCACAAAGACCAACGACGATGGTAAATCTTATTACAAACGGTCCGAATTAAAATCAGAAGTGTAAATCAAAAGTATGAAAAAGTAGTAGAAACTAATGAGCTCTGTTTTGAGTGAAAACGGAATTGAAACACGAAATAAGAGTGTTTGTGAAGTCACTCTTTCTCGATTCGGAAGAGGACCCGACACACAGGAGAATGACTTCGCCTCTACACTACCGACCAATGGAGCCACGTCGTGTCGACGTTGGTGACGGGGCTCGTCCCAGACTTCGGTCTCTTTTTCCAGACCTCCATCCTCGGGAGTTCAGGGACTACGATTTTCGTATCCACGCGTGAGCGATTTAGTGTCCCGGTGAAAGTTTCTGTATCGGTGTCTACTCTCCTCCTGTTCCCCGCGGGTACTCCGAGAGAGGAGAGGGAAGACGCTCGTCGCGGGACGTCAGGAATGGAGCCCGTGACCTTCCCCGTCTCCATTAGTAGACCCTACCACGACTCACTCACCTTGAGTCCGACCTCCTTCTTCCCGAACGGACCCTGCTCCTGTCTTGTCTCTGCAACCACTGACTCGGGACCATGGACCCCAACCCTATGCGCTCGACGTTTCCCTCTTTTTAATCGTCCTATCTCCAGGTTTGCCGGTCCTACCATCCTGACCGGGTCTCAACCGAAGAAGTACGGTGGTCCACGGGTCTAGGTCACAGACTACGACATGGGAACGGGACTACTTCCGGTCCGACTACCGGTCGTGATTCCCAGTCGATATTGGGGTTACCATGTCCCGACGACCCATCTGAGATCGCTACCATGGGTGCCTCCTCTGACCTGACTCGGTAGTCCTGACGGTCCGTCCTCCCGTTACACCGTCTCCTCGAAAGGGCACCCTAGAGATTCTCGTCGGTCCTGATTTCCGTCTAAAGGACGAACCCTTTAATCCGGACCCTTCACGTTGTACCCGCCACACCTCCCTTCCGGTAAGACGATCGAGACCCACAAGACTTAAGTCTTTGACCTCTTGGTCCGTCGTTGCGGTCACGAGTCCGGTCTGGTCGGTCGTCTCTCGGCTCAGGAGGTCCACGTCCGGGACCTGGCGAGAAGGACCCGGTGTGACCATGGACGTACACCACCATGTCCAGAAGCCCTCGGAGCGGGTACCTCGACAGCGGGTCGTAGTGGTGCAAAGGTCGGAGTGATCTACGTACACTTCTCTCCCTCCTGCTACTTACCGCCGGCCACGGGTAGTTCAAGTACCCCGACGCCTGTTCTCGCCCTCTGCCGGTCCTCAGTCCCGACCTCGACTCCACGAACCGATCTACCGCCCCCGCTCTCAGTACCCACACACATTTTGTCAGTAGGGGTTCGGAGTCGGAGAGACCGACCCCTCCAAGGTGTCGGTTTCAAGTGTGGACAGACTCCGGACCTCGGTAGGACTCGGGGTGGGACGACGAGCCCCCGGGGACCAGACCCTCCCGGTTGTCGTCGGTCCGTCTCGGAATTGGGTCTCAATTTTCCGAATACCGGTGAGTCAGACTACTGTAGTCGTCACAGAGTCCTCCTCACTTCCTCTGGGTGACTTAGTCCACTTCCTGGGGTCCAGAAGGATCGGTGCCCGACACATGAATTCAGCCACGGGTGGGACGTGACCCTAGACGAGGGTCGAGTCCCACAGAAGGACTGAACCCCTTCGACAGTATCGTCGACGGACACTTAGTGGACGACTGGAGGAAGGTGCCGACACCGGTGTCCGAACGGTCGTCAAAGACAGTTAAGATTCGTCGAGGGGGGTAAGTAAACGAGGAAGAGTAATCGACTCACGGGTGGGAAACGACCGAACGACCAGTGTCACCTTTTGTTTGGGGCCACTCCCGGGGAGAGGTCCCCAAAGCGAACGGACCGGAAGGACGGGACCATTGGACCTCGGAGGGACGCCTCGGGACCATTGTCCAGACGACTCACGTCTCGTCCGTGTGGAACTACGGAAGTGGTGGTACGACAAGAAGGACTTTGGGTTGACGCCTAGGAGCAAGGGGACCCTAGTCCGGGGTTCCGGACTCACTTGTCCCGGGTAGGTCTCTTTAGGACCGGGGAAAGGTCCGGGACCTTAGGACGGGAGGTCGGTGAACCGAGATGGACGTCACGACTGGTGTGACCGGACGTACTCCTGGAACTCCGTAGACGTGCAAACACTGAAACGGACTTAGAACGAGGCAGTAGAAGGATTATGGTCAAGAAAAGGTGGGTCGTTTGAAGATGAGTGGGGAGTCCTGAGTGGGGCTACGGGGTACATGTGCGGAGACAGTGGGACCTACTGGTCTACGTCTCACGTCTAGGACACCGTCCTCGACACACAAAAGACACACACACCCACTCCCCCGTGCAGTCACGTGTGTTCGTCACAAGACCTGCGGGAACGAGACTAGAGACTGTAGACCTGAATGGAGACACCTCCCCTGGGAGGAGTCGGGATTCCGGTATGGACACGGCTACCCAGTAGAACTACAAGAGACCCGAGTACCCCGATACCCTACGATCCTGTAAAGGGGCACCCCACGACCACGGACTTGTGCGTCCTGAATCGAACAGGTTTGGGCCTTTGAGGACAACTCTGTACTCACGGGGAAGTATTATTTATTAACCCTTATTTATTCATTAACCATCGAGTCTGTAATTTCTTAGACGAACGTTATGTCCTTTGAGTCCACACTAGGGACCCAACCCTTCTAGGGGACCTCTTCCCTTACCGTTGGGTGAGGTCATAAGAACGGACCTCTTAGGCTTCCTGTCTCCTCGGAGCACCTGATGTCAGATACCCCAGTGTTTCTCAGTCTGTACTGACTCACTGATTGTGAAAGTGAAGTGAAAAAAAAAAAGGGGGGTTCATTAATTCCCCATTTTCTCTTCTCCGTCCGACCATCGGTCTTACATTTTCTTTTTTTTTCTTAGTATATGATGACCGACTTGGATTTGATGACCGAAGAAAACCCGTCACTGGGGTAGTGCTGATTTCATGGGAGGATTGGTGTTGTGTCGGATCTGGTCTCCGGTACTCCGGATCCACCTTGGGACTCTCGTGTACACCTTGTCCGACACCTCAACCAGACTCAAGTATTTTACACAATTATCCGAAAGAGTGACATCTTTTTCACCTTCTTCTCGACCCGTTGTCCTCTCCTTCTCGACCACTAGTGGGCAGTCCGTCACCCGTGGAGACTGTATTCCTGTCCTCAAAATGACCTGACGATTTACCGGGGTGAGAATCACTGGAACCAATTCAACAGACACTGTGTCAGATACCCCACAGTCCTGTGTTTTAGGACTACGTCTATTGACTTTTTGTCGTGTGAAGATAAAATCGTATTAATTTAATTCATGCATCCGTAGAACCGTCTTTAAAACCAGGGTTTAGGAGGATCCCCTGTCGTGTAACCAAACACAGTGATAAACGTTGAGACTCCGTTGTTGTGTGTTGACGAGCTCAAAGGTCTTCGGGAAGTGTTAGACACCAGGGGTTCAGGTGACCCCTACAAAGACTCGAACCAGACTTTCTCCTCCTTCAAAAGGTGGACGAAGAAAGTTTCGTACATCTTCCACCTTGACGCGAAAACGTCGACCTGTCCTGTGGAGGTACACACGGAACCTCTGGGACTCTATACACTCACTCGCAAGACACGAAAAAGGACGTCACTGGACTGTCGGATGTATGATCCCTCGAGGGTGAGGGAGTCACCGGTCCAAGATCGAACGGACTCAGTGGACGACACTACCCCTTCAAATGTATGTCTCTGGTCAAACGCGAGTTCTGATGGATCCCTACAGGGACTACCAGGTACCAATTCTTAGACGAAACGTCACGTCCTCTGTACTCAAGGTAGGAACCAGACCCTTGATTCTAGGGTTTACGAGACCTCGTCGATTCGGACACGTGACGGAGACGACTCGGGTGCACGAGGCCTCGAACACTCGGCGTTGATGACTCGGACGTACGGTGTTGATCTACCAGGTACACGACGTTAATTCTAGGGTGTACGGAGTTGGTTCTGGGTTGAGTCGGTTTCCCTTGTATTTTCTGGTGGACTTGGGATGAGAGTCGGTCGATCGCAAGGGACATTCTGGGGACTTTCCTTTGGTCAGAACCTATGTCCGGAACGAAAACGAGCACACGCAGTCAGGAACCCCGTTTGGGACGGTCCCTCTGGCTCCTCGGTCCAGTCTCAGTCCCTCTGGAAGATCCCGGACCCGGTCGGGGTCCTAGAGGGACCCGGGAGCTTCTCTTCAATCATGTTTTCATGACGGTGGGGTCCGAAAGAGTCCACCCTCGGACCCAGAGGTCTGTTCTCCTTCACGTCCCCCGCCCCGTCCCTCAATTTCCCCTTCCCCTACCTCTGTCTCCCTCTGCCTGCTCTCTTCCGACCAGGCCGATTCGGAATGAAGACATCCAAGGACCCTACTTTTCATAGGGACTTCTCTAAGGACGTATACCCGGTATGTATGTGAAATCGAGAAAAGGAGGAGTACACTTTTGGAGACAAGTGGTCGTGTCACGTAACTTTTTGTGTAAGAGACAGGACTTATACCGAAAAGGAATTTCCCTTTCACCTATTCCCCCAAGACCCGTAAAAAGAGGACGGAACTCGTGGGTGGGGACGGAGTACGACAAGACACCGTCCTTGTCTAGAAGGAAGTCAGAGCGGAGAGGGGTAACGGGAGGGGTGGGGAAAGGAGACTGAACGACGTGTCCAGGGTCCGGACCTCCTCCCCTGTGACCAATCTAACGTCGCCCCGGTCCTGTCCCGAGTCGAATGTACCATCTCTGACCGGGAGTAGTAGACCTTGACTAGTTAGTCGAAGAATACGTCTCCCGCGTAAAGACCCACGTGTTTGAAGAGTACTTGACGGTCGGGTTGAGGTTCCTGTACCTGGATAGTCCCACTATTTGTTCCGGTACGACAATCACACCCTCGTCTGTCACCCACGACGTCTATAGGAGACCACGGAGGTGTGTCGAGACCGTTCCGTATGGACAAGGACGTACTCAAGGAACTCGACTCAATAGAAGAGTCGTAGAGGACCCACGAACCACTATATTAGAAATAGTTTCTTCCGGACACTTTCCTTTCCAGTTCAGACCTTCTGAAGGGTCCCACTGGTGAGTCAGACTCCACGGTGGACCTTCCGTAGACCCAACGGAGGATTGTCCACGTGTGTGGTTACGAGGAGATCGTGTCGGACGACTTGGAGGACGTTAGTGTGTACACGAAAAATACAGATTCCTCTTGACTTCCACCGGTTCATTAGATTTGGACTTACGACCAGGGTTGACCGAACCCGTCCCGTCCGTCCCGACCACCGGTCCTACTCCCCCAATCAGAGGGTCGGTCTGGTGTTGAGTGAGGAACAGTTCCCGACCCGAGATCCCGTGGAAGGTACTAGTCTACCTAATGGGTAAGACAGTCTCAAGTCTCTTATTTTTCCTTCTTTTCAAGGGTACCCTCTCGACATCGGTACCTCTGTCCCTTGTCGTCCCTCGGATTTCGGAGTGGGGACCACCGAGTCTACCATTTCTTAGGTGGACGTTACTTCCTCTGGACCCAAGTCGGGGACCCAGTCCTTCCCGAGGACCTCATCCCTTACCGATGGGTGGGGTCATAGGAACGGACCTTTTAGGGTACCTGTCTCCTCGGACCCCCCAATGTCAGGTACCCAATTCCTAGTCTGTACTGACTTGTCGATTATGTGTGATAAGTCCTGGTACGAGCCAGCCGGCTCGGTGTCGGCCCCTCCCGCACGGTCCTTCCGACGGAAGTCTCCGACCCGGGAGTCCTTCTCCGTGATTCTGGGCGCAGGGACCGGCCCAGACCAACCCGGTCGAATGGAGGACCATCGCACGCTACGGAGGCAACTGTCGTCGCAGTTACTGCGGTAAGTCCGTGTACGAGTCGTCCAACTACAACGGCACGTGGACGAACACGACTATGACCGACTACTCCCGGGCGTCGAGGACCAAGAATAAGAGTTGGTGAACCTACCGTAAGAGGTCTCCCGAGTGGAGGTGGACCCCCGTGTGTCGTGTACCACAGTCGGGTCCGGGTTGCTGTTAGGGAGGGAGGAGTGTCCGGACTGTCGTTCCCCGACACTGAGCACGGTGACTCAGGGAGGAGAACAAGGACACCTGGACTCCGAGGGACCCGGGAAAGATTAAAGGAGAAGACTAGACATCCGTGAACCTTCATGTCACTTATCTTTTGTTGCAGTCAAGACTTGCGTCTCCAGAGACCGAAGGACTCGAAGTCCCTTATCAAAGACGTAAACATTTGACCCCCTTGTATTTACGGACGACGGATCCCGACAACGCCTCTAATTTCCTCTCTTCCTTCCATTCGTTTCGAAGGTCGTGTCCTGACGGACACCCACCGACTTCGTGAGAAAGAGAGAAGAAGGAGTCTCTTGTCGGGGGGTTCGTTCCTGACTCCTTCGTGACACTTTGGTCGGCGAGACTTAGCAAAGAGTGGTCGAGGGAGGAGAGGTGAAGCTTGGTGGCTCTCTACGGGCCGTTCGACACCCAGTCCCAGTCGCACCACGCGAGCTAGGTGTCCGAGACGCCCCTCCCATGTCCGTCCAAGTTCGGTACTTCGCTAAGAGGGGTACGGGGTGGACGGGTGCCCCCTCAGTGACTACTCAAGGGCTCTTTTGCCCCGGTCGGGGTCGGGGTGACACTCGTGACTGGGACGAGGGGATCTACGTAAGTGGAACTTAAGTAAGAGGAACAGGAACCCCGGAAACACCTTTCCGGCCAGTATGGCCTTGGAGGACTGCAACAACTGCGCCATCTTCGAGAACTGCGCCAGGCCCTGGGACAGGTAGACGTCCTGCAGATGCATGAGACCCTACCCACAGTGACGTATCTAGACGTCCAGACCCATCCTCCACTTCCCTTTGACCTGCACTTTCTCTCAACCTGGACTCACCGACTGGGGACAGTGGGGGCGGTTCCTTCTCCTCTGGTTGTCTCGGGAAGTTTCCCGTCGTCGTCGTAAAGTTTCTCGTCTACCCTGGTTTGTGCCAAACCGACTGAGAGGGATAGGTCGGGGCGGGGCGAGGTCGTCACTCACGGGTCTCGGGAGTCGGTTCCACTCCACCACCGTCGGTCGCCTAGGGATCACGGGGAAATTCTTCCTTCCCTTTCCCCAGTCCTCCTATGGGGTATCCTTGCTTTTTCTACGTTCCCGGATCCGGCCGGGTGACGTCCATTTGACGTGTCAGAAGTGACGGTTTGTTTTAAAATTGTTCTATGAGAAATCCTAGAAACACCTCTCGTTTGTACCCGCAGACGGACGGGAGAAGAGAGAATTTCTCTACACCTGATCGAACGGTGTCGGTGCCACTGACAGTACCTTCGACTCATGCCCCTTCCTCCCCATCCGACCACAAACGTAAGTCTGAAGGTTCACGAGGGTTCTGGTGTCCTTAAGGGGTAGAGGAGGGGGTGGGGAGGTGGGGTAGGGGACACGGAGTCAGGACTGTTTCCGAGCTCCATAACTGTCTGTGTCCACCCTCACCTCGTAGGGACACCTATGACCCTCTTAGGTGTCACAGACGTCGACCCGCGGTCCTCTGGGAAGTGCCCGTCCCACCCCTGATTCCACGACCGTCACCGGGTGGCCTCCCTATTTTCGATCGACTACTGGTCCGGGGGGTCCGATTCCCGTACGGGGACGGAGGAGACACTCCGAGTTCACGGGGCAATTCCCAGCCACTCACTACACCGTGGGAGACGAAACCCTGAACCCCCCATTGGACCGAACATGCCGGTTGTCGCAGTGTCTCCCCGTTTGTTGACCCACCCGGAGGGGAGGGTGCCAGGGTCGGAAGAAGGGGAGGTACCCAGTTTTCTATGTGACCCGCAGCGTGACGTCCTACCGCAGCAGTCCCACCAACCCCACGACGTACCGTTGCCGGACGCCCTTGAGCGACTCGTAGGAGACGACCTTCCGGAGGTCGGAGAGCATCAGCACCGGGGCCGTGTGCATGAGAAACAAGACGGTGTCTCCTCTCTCGTGTACGGTACGGAGCGGACGGGTGGGAGTCGAGGAGTTAGACCCTTGGGGACCCCGTCCGGACCCCGTGTCATGAGACGGGAGATACGACGGGATTCCCTTTGGTGCTAGTTCTTCCCACTCCCTGTCGTCACCACACCACACCACACCGTCGACCCCACCTTCGACGTCTTTCAAGTACCACCGCCCTCCCTCCCGAAAAGTGTACCCTTCCCTGCGATCACCCCCCTGCTCCAACTCAGGACCTTCCAGGTGGACCAGTCGCCTCATCTCTTCGCCCCCAGTTAGATGCACGTATGTCACTGTTGGTCCCGTTGTTCGGTTCTGTCCTTTTCCGTGGTGATCTTCCTTCCACGAACACCTCGTGACCACCCTCCGCTGCTTCCCCGACGACCACACACAGGTACTCATGACGATACCCTCGGTGGTCTATTAAATGTTGTCCTTCCACTATTCTACGCACGAAAACATCCTACTGAACAGTCGACCCTCTTCGTCAGATTTGCGACGGGTCACGGAGCGCCCGTAAATAGTTGAGGAGATCGTCGTTAAGGGGACGTTGGTACAGGCGTCTGGTAGTAAGGTTGATGTGTGAAGAATTCTGAAGTGCAATACAGTACAAACCAAACCCAATCCAGAGTCAAAAGGAGAGACACCTGACTTCCGTGGGACTTGGGAAGACGAGACGGACGGAGTGCCGACCAGGTCTCACACACCGACCTCCCCCGAGTAGCCTTCGGGAGACCACTGGAGACAGACGGAGTGGTCTAAGTGAGACTGTTTACCACAATCCGTAACTACACAGAAGTCTCCCTCCTTCTCTCTCCAAGGTGTTCCGGTCGGGATACGAAGAACCATCTCCTCAATAGTGTCCGATCCGGTACCCACTAGAGTCGGAAAAAATTTTTTTCAAAAAATAAAACACAACCTCACATCGGTTAATTGTTACAACACTATCAAAGTCCACTTGTCACCTCCCTGGGTCGGTATGTATATGTGCGTAGGCAAGAGGGGGTTTTGAGGGGAGGGTAGGTCCGACGGTGTATTGTGGCTCGTCTCAGGGACACGATATGTCATATTGGAGTTAAAAAGACCTTATCCTAAAAACGGGTGAAAAGTGAAAAAGAGAATGATACCCTCTTGAGTCCATTCCAAACCGGTGTACAGGTCTACCTAGTCTTACGTTCCCGTTGTCACCTTCCTTTCAGTTCCAGTCCCCTTCGTCCGACCGGAGGGGTCACCTTGTCTGGTCATCAGTCTCTGTAAATGTTCGAGAAACGAACCATTCGTCTTGACTGTTTCTTCCAATTAACACTTCTTGACCGGAAAAGTACGTTTTACATGTTAGGAGCAGTCACAGACAAGTACCCATTTTACTTCTCTTTTTCTTTGAGGGGGTTCTGCCCTCCCGACCTACAAAAGGACAGAGGTACGTCTAATCGTCTATTAGTGTAAACACTTCGTTATGCCCGTCTACCAGGTCTCCTAAGTTCGACTGTCTCGACCTCATTATCTGCCAGAGACACAAGTCTCTTCCAGTTTCTCGTCGGATCACGAGGCCCCTCCTGGGTCGTCCTCTTGCCGTGTCGTGTAACTGGAACTCCGATCGACAACCAAAGGTCAGACGAGTCCGCTCTCAGGGTCGTCGGGGTGCATCCTTCCTAGACCGACGATGACGAATGGGGAGACAGGAACGGTAAATGTTCCGCTTGCCGATAGAGACGACCGGAATAAGGGAGTCGACGTCTACTTGACTCGTCGATTCCCTCGTCCCTGTCGTACGCCGGTCCGGTCCGTCAGGACATACGGACGTTGTATCGAGGACCACACCTCTACTCTTACCTGACTACCCACTGTAAAAGACCAATAAGAAGGAGATAGTGACCGTAGGAACTTCGGTGCAAACTTATAAATCTGACATTGACCGAGTCTACGTCTAAAATACGGTCCAGGATGGACAGTCTTTCGAGAGTCTCGGGATTTTGTGGCTACGAGGAACACGGCACTCGTACCCTCCAACCTCGGTCCACCTTGGTACCACCTCTGAAGGAACGAACTGTCCCTGTCTTTACCCCGTGTGGTCACGAACTAAAACTTTCTCAGTTTTGTTGCTACAAAACCTCATTTTAGATCAACTAAAACAATGTTTAGCACCCTGATTTGTTCCTCTCATTTTACCGCTATTTCGTATTGAACGTTTCTATTTTAGTCTTTGTTCATTCAATGTTCTGATCTTAGTAATCGAATGACTTCCCGAAAGATCTCTACGAAAACCAAGACTCTTTCTTTCAGTCAGTGAGTCGGTACAGACCGAGAAACGCTGGGGTACCTGACATCGGACGGTCCGAGGACACAGGTACCTTAAGAGGTCCGTTCTTATGACACCACCCTTCGGTAAGGGAAGAGGTCCCCTAGAAGGGCTGGGTCCCTAAGAACGTGATAAGGAGGAAGACGACTGGAGATGGGGGTGATCACAACATACTAGATATGTCTACCCCGTTGTGTGTACGGGGGAGACTATTCGGACCCGACCTACCAGGATCTCTCACTTCCTCCAGGTCGTCGGACGTCTTTCGGAGATGACTCCGTGCAAGGCGATGATCGTTGGGAAGACACCTTGTCTTAAGCTCGGAAGACCCCTAGTGTCAGTCCGTCCAACACAAACGACAGGGACAGTGATAATGATTAAAGATGTCTTTAGTAAAAAGAAGAATCGGATCTGATTAATGGCGGGTCTTTTACACGTACAACTGGACGGAATATAGGTTTTACACCAGTCGGACCTGAGACAGTGAATCGTCTGACCGAAGAAAAATTTTCTTCGGTAATTCAAGACGACTGGAAGTTACTCTATGGTTCGAATAATGACGAGTAACCGATTTCGTTAAAGAGGTCATTCTATCCTAGGGTTCTTGTAGTTTCCTTAGGATACTTAAAAGGATCGTCGAAGAACTTTGAACATCTGTGACCTGGAATCATACTATAACCTCGACCCCTGTTAGTCCCGATTAGACTCCAGAGTTTACGTCGGAGACCCAGGAAGGTAGTCGTTCCGAAGTAAATCCCGTAGACTCTTGTCGATGAACACCCGATGTCGGATGTTCGGGTCCGACTGAGGAGGACCTCGGAGACCTAACACGATTTATTTTTGGTTTTTGTTAGTGTTGACAAGTTGACCACAGTCATACAGACACGAGTCCGTCAGGAAGGTGAGATAAATTTAGGGACGGGTCGGAAAGGTCGTCGCCATCTCGTTTTACCGACATCAGTGGTACCCGGTCCCTTGACCGACGGAACCTTTCCGGAAGAAGGGTTCGGTTTGGGTTACAAACCAAACGAGGCGTTTGGGGTCCTCGTTTTCCCTGATAGGAGTTTTCCCTCTAGAGAGTTGAGTCACTAAGAGGTGGGACTGACACTTCGGATGATGACTCCAGTCCCGACGTGGCTACAGGACAGACCGTCTCTTATCAGTGTTGCCTCCTAAGACCCGGGACCTTTGTCTTCCACCTTCCAAAGATTTGTAATAGATGCCCTATAAGAGTTTGGGACCATTAAAGGACGTCCTAGGACCAACTAAACCATTCTTTTGGTGAGAGTATATAAAGTCCATCGACGTTTTGTCAAATTGACGTCTGTCTTTCTCAGATTTCAACCATGGGTCAAGTCAGTTTATTTCGATTTGTAAGACCAGTCAGGAAGCATTCTTTGATAAGTCACGTTATCCTTTTTTCCAATTTTTTCTTCTTTTTTTTGGTTTGTCTAATATTTAATACACATTTTATACTGTCTTCAAGAACACTGATGGACTCACCTGAGTGGGCTTCCTTCTTTCCTTTGAAGGCCGGTATCTTCGGTTGGGCCTTCTTGAGCCCGAGGTCCGCGACGACGAGGTACTACAACAGTATCATCGACCGGAGGTAAAAGACACTTGCTCTTTCCGTCAACGGACGTCGAACCGAACTGACGATCACGACACAGGTTTCGTTCAAGAGGGTCCGGATTCGTCTGTGACGGAAAGCCTTTCTCTTGCACCACTGAGTCAGATCTATTTTTCGCTCGGGAGTCGGTGCTAGTTGGGGAGCGGTCCCTCGACGGCCTACCTTTCCTTCGGAAGGGAGGGGTAGTAGTGGACCTCCACCCCGTCGGGGCTCTCCGACGAGTCTGAGAAGACGGGTCACTCGTCTGGGTCGGGGTGTCTGAGTCCGAAGGACATGAAAGTCCCCGTGTGCAAATTGTACCTGAAGGAGGAAAAACAAGTCCTTAAAGACCAAAACTACTATGAGTGACGTGGTTGACTGTCATTCACAACGGATATCCACTGTGGTAGTCAGGTAGGCGTAACGAGGTCGAGTAAATGGTAGACTGAGTTCTACGATTGCTTTACTCCTTCCGAATCAATGGTCTCACTGACATGACCAGGGTTAAAGCCTCTAAAATTTGAAATTTTCACCTTGATGATAGGTACTACAGACCGTAATGGTTCCAACCACTCAAAAAGTCAGAACCGACTGGACCGAAGTCTAACTCTTTTTGAGTGACTTTAAACTGACTCTTCTACAGGGATTACGGAAGTTAGTTCGGTCGGACGGTCCCTCGTCACTGGAAGTTTCTGGTGTCGTTTTTAAATGACCACATCTTGGAGTAGATAATATGTCTCGGACTAGTCCTAGTCCCCTGTGTGACTGTTCCCACGTCCTCCGCCTACTTGACTGAAGAGAAACGGTTTCTGAATTGGTCGATAATACTAAGTTTTGGGTCGTGGTCTTTGTTCCTTTTTAAACCACCTCTGGAAGTTTCAGGTAAAGTGAATTAAGACTTATAAAACGTAGTTTGTGTCCTTCTTGAAAGAAATGAACCTACGAATCCTCACTGGTGTTCGGTTCCGTCCCTCTGTGATTCTACTCCGTATAGACTTGCTTTAATAAAGTCCTCTTCGACGAAGAGCCTGACGGTGGAGGAGGAACTTGGTGGGGGTAGGATAGGACGTATACGACAACGAGGGAAGGAACTCGTGGTCACCGGGAACCCCAGACCTAGTACGTCAGTAGACAGTCCACACACAGAACGTAGAACTCTCGTCCTTGGAACCGAAGACGAAGAGGACGTGACAGGTGTCGTGAGTTGAGTCACGACTCAACGAGTCAGTCACGAGGGAATCTTCGACTACGGTCTTTTTGTACTTGCGACGGTCAGTCCCGACCCCGTCCCCCTCCCCGCTTCGAGTGGGCTTAGGTCGACTCCGAGACTATCAGCATCTCCGAGAGTATGACTGTGCGGTCGAGGGACGTGTCACCCTAGGGCTTGAGGGTTGAGACGTTGTCTTTGTCCTTGCTCCGAAATCGTGGCGTCCGTAGGAGTCTTACCACGTTCGGAACGGTCTGTATAGTCTTCCGTGTTGATTTCCGGAGGTCGTTGAGTACAGTGTTTCTTGTGTAAGAGTTTTGGTTAAACACCTCTTGTGTGTCTTAATACTGTGAGACCGAGTCCCGTGTCGAAAGTCCAAAAATGAGTTTACAAAGGGGGAGGTTCTCCGGAGAAATACTGATGGAACAGTTCCTGTTCGTGGGTGGGATAGATAAGAGAAAAGTAATGAGACTTCGATAGAAGAAATTTTTCCGTAAACGAAAATTTTTAACTTTATACCAACTAAATGTTATGATACAATCAAAGTCCATATTTCACTAGGTCAATATATTTATTCTGATATATGTATATATTTTTGTATGTGTGTGTATATATAAAAGGAAAAATCTAAGGTGATATCTAATAATATTCTATAACTTACATCAACAGACACGATAAGTCATCCAGGAACGACAAATAGACAAAAGGGTTTGAGGATTAAATAGGGAGGAGGTGGGAAAGGGGAAACGATTGTTATTCAAACAAAAGATACAGGTACTCAGACAAAGACAAGATAATTATACAAGTAGACATATTAAAGAATCTAAGGTGTGTATTCACTATAGTATATCATAAATAGAAAGAGGCGGAACGAAGTGAATCACACTGTTAGAGATCCAGATAGGTACAACGACGTTTACCACCGTAAAGTAAGAAAAATTACCGAATCATTATCAGGTGACGTATACGGATATATGTGTGTGTGGGGTGTGTAGAAATAGGTAAGTATATGACTACTTGTGAATCCCACGAAGATCCGGAAACGATAATATTTATGGCGACTACACTTGTAATCCACGTACATAGACAAACTAAAGGTCAATAAAAGAAAAGACCTATATACGGGTCCTCACCCTGATGACCTAGTACATTGATTTTGCATGAGACAGAAGTCAAAAAATTCCTTGGAGGTATAACAAGAGGTATAACCGACGTGGTCCTCCCATCCTCCCAAGGGAAATAGGTGTGGGAGAGGTCTTAAATAATAAACATCTGAAAAACTACTACCGGTAAGAGGGGTCACACTCCACTTTGGGTGACATGTAAATACTAAACGTAGAAATTATTGATCACCGTAATTTGTAGAAAAGTACACGGACAACCGATAGACATACAAAGAAAACCTCTTTACAGATAAATCCAGAAGACGCGTAAAAGAGTAACCCGACAAACGAAAAGACTATAACTCGAGATACTCGACAAACATGTGAAACCTTTAATTCGGGAACGGTCAACGTATCAGACTTTATGAAAGACGGTCAGGTATCCAATAGAAAAACAAAACAAATACCGAAGGAAAGGACGCGTTTTCGAAGATTCAAACTAGTCCGGGATAGATAAAAACGAAAATAAAGAAAACGAGCTCTCTGACTAACTTCTTTTGTAGCGATGTTAAATACAGTCTCTTATAAAACGGATATAAGAGAGGATCCTCGAAATACGACAGTGCAGAATGTAAATTTAGAAATTCGGTAAAACTCACATAAAAACACGCCCTCACAAGATTGAAGTGACCAGGGGTACGCCGACAGTTCGAAAGGGTTGTGGTTTAACGGTTTCTCTAACAGAAGAGAAGTAACATATAAGAACAGAGGAAACAGTTTCCAATTAAGTGACAACCATATACCCAAATAAAGACCCGATTCTTCAGAAATAAAAATGCAACACGATCAGTATTAATCTACTTTTCGACGTACTCCCGTCCCTGAGACAAATATAGGAAATAGAAGTCTCGGATCTTGGTCCGGTCCGTACTCGTCCATAAGTTAGTTCTAAATAAATTACTCAATTAATTCCTTTATTACTGAAAATCCAATTCTACAAATTGGAATCTTTCTTCATACCTTCGATTCTTCCTTCATCGATGGGGTCCTGAACCGTCATCCAGGCCGTCAGAGGAAATACCTTTAGAAGACGGGAAATCTCATCCGAGGTCTGCTGGGAACAGGTTAGTCCGGAGTCCGTCAAAGACACCACACCGAGGATAATACCACCGTCCGGTAGATTACCGTCGAAAGTGGTTCCCCGTTATGACAGGTAAAGGAGGAGAAAAATTATATCGCGAAAGAGAGAATCCCTCTGACCCTTAGTTTCCAAACGAACCATAAAATCTGTCCGAGAAGAGGGGTTGAAGATTTATGATTAATTTTAAAAAATAATATCCTTTTGTTATTCGTATACCTTTGTGTCTTCATACTTCGGGATCCATGAGTATTGGGTCGGAGTTGGTACTGGTTGAGTCTCAGTCAAAACATCGTCTAGAGTCTGTAGTACATTAAAGTGGGTAGTCCCAAAGTCATACTTACAAATTATTCCTGAAATAATTTTTGTATCTAAACTTTATCGTAGCCCCTCTTCCTGTTGTGATAAAATAAGTCCTGACACAAAGGATTTTTCTGGTGTAATAAAGATAGGAAACTTCTTTAATTACGTTATACCTAACTGGACGTCCTGGTTAATTTTTGCAACTTTGTTTGGTTTCTCTTAAAATTTATCTGGGACTAAGAGACGAGGTTATGTCAAGGAGACGGAGTCCCTCGATCTTTCGGAGAACACGGGGGTGTGACGTCGAAATTTGCCCGTACACAGACGGGAGAGAGACCGAGGTTCACGACGAACCCGTCCAAAATCACTTCCCAGACGGACCGTCCGTCAAGGTGTCTCGGACCGATTCGTCACACACACGTCTATCGGTCGGTCGGACGTTCCTCGTGGGGTACCCCTTGACGAGTGAATCCACGACTACCGGAGTGTACTCGGAGTCCCGCGAGACGGACGACTGTGTCGTCGAGGATCCTTTCGGCTAGAGGAGAGGATGCTCCTAGTCACGAATAGACTAGCGACCGTGGAGACAGGAGTAAACATCGGAAGGACGAGGTTCGGACGTTGGTGTAGGGTGGGTTTCCCACTCGAAACTCCCAACACGACCTTATGACCCCCAAGACTCTCGTTGGAGTCTCGTGTCTCTCCCTTACGAGCCGTCCATACTACGTATAGTAGATGGAGAAAAGAGAACGGTCTTTCCGTCCTCCGTTTCGTCGGGTGTTGAGGATTGACCACAGAGTTTAGGTCAGTGCAGGTGGGTGGACCCGTCTGCACACAAACATGTAGGTACGACGGGAGTGAGTGTCCTTGCCTTCGACGTGAGTGAACCGAGTGAGACGAGTTTGACCTTTCCGTCCGTTTTCGGTCCTGAGGTCTGTCCGTCAGAGACGTGAAGACAAATGTGTGTTACATAGTCTTCATTGTCTAGACAGGAAGGAAGGTTCCTCACACTCGTTGTCGTCGGGAGCGTCGTCTCGGGTTCGGGTGGGGGTGTCCCTCCCGACCAAGTATGGACTACCAGACACACGGTCTATTCGTCCCCAAGGGAAGGATAGACGAGGGAGAAGGGACCCTACTTCCTGACGGAGGGTAGAAGAGTAGAAGGGAAGTAAGAAAATTGAGGGTAGACCCGTGTGGGAAACCTTACAGGGAGAGAGGAACAGATCGGACCCTCTCGACTGGAGACACTGGTGTTGGGTTAAGTGGAACCGGGTCCAAGGATCCGACTGGTGGAATGGTGACCTCCCTTACTGAGTCCCGCTTCGACACCGATACTTGACCTGAAGACCAAGTCAGGAAGATCTATGAGTCCTCTCTTTGCACCCTGGTTTCCTCTACCACAGTAGACATACAACACCCATTGTCTCTTTGATCCTCCTCACCCTCCTTTCGCCGACACTCCGTGCGACATGATCTTCACGATTCCAGTTCTTGGAGTGACGGACAGGGGCGAGGGAACGTCAGAAGAGAAGGACGGGAGGAGACTGACGGTTTGAGTGAAAGGAGGACCGTGACTCTTGGTATACCTTCGTGAAAAAGACATAGTCGGTCCCAAACTAAAAAACCTCGAAAATCTTTTTTTCGGGACTTACGAAAGTTCTCTTACCCAATCGGGATAGGTGACTGAGGTAGTCCATACCTCCTTGTCTTTGTCTTTTCAGTGTGGAAGATATGTTCGGATCCTCTTCCGGAGGTTATTTATGGGACACTCCTACTCGAGTACCTTCCCGAGTGACTCACCAGACATGACTCGTGTCTTCACCGAGGGGGTCGTTAAGTGTCGTTTCCGTCTTCCTGACCCTCTAAGGACTCTTCCACCGGATACCTCGGAGAGTCAGGAAGAGGGGAAGGACGAGTAAGTGTTATGAGTCCGTCCGAAACGTAATGGGAGGGAACAGGTACAACGACGACAACACCAAATTAACAATTCACCACAGACTGAGAAAACGTTAGGGTCCCTATCATCGGGTAGTCCGAGGAGATAGGAACCCTGAACGGTCCGTTCTTATGACGTCAGCCAACGGTAAAGGAAGAGGTCCCCTAGAAGGGTTGGGTCCCTAGCTTGGGTACAGAGGACGTAACCGTCCGTCTAAGAAATGGTGACTCGGTGGACCCTTTGGGAAGGGAACAAGTATGAATCGCAATTTGGACGAAAGAATTGTGATAACATCACACCTCACTTTCCCCCTGGTACTTACGAGTTTACTAGGTGTCCATCCGAGTTAGTCTATTCGTGTCGAGAAGAGACACAAGATACGAGTACCTTTCTTTTCTCTGGATTATATGATTGTCGTAAGGACGTGTGAGTGTGGTACGAATGCGGTCACGGAGGCTCGACCCTCCCGAGTGACCCGTGTACCCATCCACCGTCGAGGTCCACCTGACACACGGTCCTTCTGTCTGGATGTTCGTACGACCGTACCTCGGGAGTCAAGTGGAGACCTGGTCGTTCCTCTCCTACGAGACCTGACCGAGGCAGCGAGTCAGTACACACCGACCGACTCTCGTTCCGTACCTAGAGGAAAGACCCGACCCACCTTACTCTCGAGGACTCCAAAGCCTGTCCAAGGATGAATGGTCACGTAAGGGATTGCACCCACCTACAAAAACTGTTTGTCTTTAGAGGGTACGACACATTTGGACTACTTACAAAAGACTCAATACCCGTTTTCCATAATTGCAAAATTAGAAAAAATACTACTTTATTGAGTAATTTTTAAAAAAAAAGTAAGTTCAGACCACAAGTCGGTGGTATCAATGGACGTACTAGGATCAAATCGACAGATTCTACACGAGTTTCGACTCATTACTCCCTTGTCGAAGTTGTTCAATGTGGTTGGATCGGAAAGGTCACATACCCCGTGTGGGTTGTCGTCCACCAGTCTCCCGGGGTATACCTTGAGAGAGTCTCTGACCTCGTCCTACCATCCCTTCAAGGTTCCTTCAAACTTGGTTACGACTGTTACGGACGATTAAGGTCTCTCAGTTCAAATTGTCCCCTGTTCGGACACTCTCCTTGGACCTACCACAACATTCCTTCTCTCTGGGTTCTGTTCTTGTACCTGTCCTCCGTCATGCCCGGAGGAAGCCGACACCAATTTTAGGTACGTAAAAATGCCGAGTGTAAAAGATACCACCTAGTCTTACGATGTCATTGGATTCGTTGAGACTATATGTGTTCGTCCCCCGGGTCTTCGGGGACTGGAACCTCGTAATCATAAATGTCTAAACGTTTCGACCGTACACCCCAACAGAAAATGTGGGAGTTAAACGCTGACCGAAGGCTCGGTGTCTTAATTCGACAATAAAAAAAGGGGACCTCTTTCAGTACGACGGAGGTTTAGGTTACGTACGTGTACCCGTGGGTGGAGGAGTGGTCGGGAGTGTCGTCGGAGACGTCGACGACGGTGGGGACGTCCAATTCCACGGTGCCTCGGGTCAGCCCCGGCTCCGTGACGTCGGAGCGGACCCCTGTGGGTGGAACGGAAACGACTTCATCACCTACTAGAACGCCGTGTCGGGGAGAAAGGCGACGGTGAGGCAGACCCCACCCATCACCTCCTTGAGGGCGTCCCCGGCGAGGAGGGTGACGTCGTCGAGCGTCATCTCCTCGTCTCACTTGCGTCGAAGACACCCCTGTCCGAGATCGCTCCAGGGCCCCGTCGGGCAACGGGCCCCTGGGCCACACGTGTCGGGTCCAGTCCCTACGGCCTATGGTGTGGACTCTCTCCCCGACAGGTCGGTGGGTGGTCGGGAACCGGTGTCGTACTTCCCTGGATCACCTGTGACAGGAAGGAGTCGGACCAGTGGACGAGACCCGAGACCTATTCGACACCGAGTCCATGGGGTCCCAGCCACGTGTCCAGCGAAACGAGACCCCGTGTGACGATACAGTCTCTCTCGAGGACCCAAGGGAAAACGAGTTCCCTGATCGCGAAGAAAGGGTCGGAAGAGTCTTGACCTAGCCTCCCCACTCGAGACTGTCCGAAAGGAACCGGTAGGGTGTCGGTCGGAGGTATGGAGGTCGAGGTGAAAGACGGGAGTCGTACCGGGACCCTTACTGGGACAGAGGAGTAGAGCTGGTAAAGATTTCCCTGGTCTCTCGTCCTCACATACCACTATTGACACACTTCCCGAGGTGAGTATCTTCTCGACCCGGGACCCGTCTCCTGACCACTGTAGAGGACATGGGTACCTTGACGATCCCTCCCAAATATTTTGTCGACATCGAGTTATGGCACCGAAGGATTGGGGGCCCTCACTCAGTGTGACTTAATGTCGACGACGAGACCCAGGAGTAGTGTGTCGGACGAGGTAGGACAAGATAAACGAAGAAAAACCACCCGTAGAGGATGACCGTTAAATTAATCGAACTCGAAGACGGACCGGAAGTTCCGGGGTAAGTTTAGACGAGGGGTGCTGATACCTCTTAGAGAAAAGATTAATAGAACACTGGGTGAAAGTGAAAATCGGTCGGAACGAACGGGTGTCGGAAGGGTCCGGGACGAGTGGAGACGGAGAGGTGGATACGGGACCGCTGGTCGGAAGGACGGGTCCCTACGTGCACTGAGGAGTGACCTCGACGCTTCGGGAAAGACTGACACCCCTGTTCGGACCCTCCGGACGTTCCGGAGAGACACCTTGCATCTTTTAGTACACTTTAGAAAAAGAAGGGACAGTTATAAGAAAAATCTACAATAAGGACTCCGGTGGTCTTCGTTCCGGTGGTCTTCGTTCCGAATCGTGGAAGAGACAGGCTTAAGGGTTGGATCGGAGAGTCAGAGCAGGGTCACGAGATCCTCAAATCATTTGCGGAGATAACTATGTACCTTGAAAAGTCAGACAGTGAAGTGACGGGGGAGTTTCCCAACGACCCTAGTACCCACCTTCACCTACGTCTCCTACCGTCTAAGTCGGGTCAGTAAAGTCTCAATTAAGAACGGTTCGACACAGTCCTTTCCACCTTAGAGACACTTTGTGAGAGATTGTAGATTGTCTTTTATCCCTTCCTCCAAAGACGTAAAGATGTTTAAGTAGAGTAAGATCATTGTGACACCTGTTCTCGCCGGACTTAAAGGACCGGACAGCGTGGTGGACACCGAGTTCCCGACTCCATACCACCGAACAATGGTACCAATTCTTCACCAATAAAGCCCCCCTTGACACCGTCTTGACACCGTCTAGACACCGTCTAGTGGGTCCCGTACACACCCATGTGAACAGAAGGACTGAGTCTCGTCGTGAGTCATTTATCACACTGTCGATACAAAAATTTAAAAAGAAAATCCTTTCCGGAATCATTACCTACTTTAACACTATGTCACTTTCCCGGGGACAGGTCGGACAGTCTTTCAGTCCACGTGTGACTGTTAGGAGAGGTGACCCTCGAGTCACACCCCGATGTCCCACCGACGTCCCCTTCTCGGGTCTGGTGTTCCGTCCAGGCGGTCGTGCAAGACCTCCGGGGTCAGTCCACTTCTCGGACCCGACACCGGAGTGAGTCCGGTCGACACTCCAGGAGCCTTTCCGAGACGAACACTCCTCGTTGTTTCTCGAGGCCTCCGAGACTTGGACCGAGGGCCCTAGACCTCCAGTGGGAGTCTACCACCCTTGACCTCCGTTTCTCTCACCTTCTTGGAGCCGTCGGTCCGTGTTCCCGTTCAAGGGGGACGAAAGAGAGGTGGTGTACAATGTTTCCTCAACTCCCGTTCCCCACTCCCCTACCCGTAGCACCCGTGACTGTGAGGCGACTGTGGACCGTCCGGGATCGAGTCTCGAAAGGGGACAGTCGACGTGCACAGACAGGTCAGGAAAGGTCCCTCCTCCGGACCGAGAGGGAAGGACGAATGGACACATCAAAAGACGGACGTTTACGTACAGTGTCTCGAATACCTATATCGCCTATATGTAGAGGAGAAATAATTAGAGGCTAAACATCTTCAAGACATTCTCTCCTCCTTCATGTGTACTTCCGCTCTCCCCTACGGGGGAGATGTCCGACTCGAGGTCCGTCTACCGGTTTTCGGATCCTCACGACCTGTCCTTCCTCCTCTGTCCGGTACCCCCCGCCCCCCGTCGTGGTCTTTCTCTTCCCCGGTTAGTATTCCGTGGGGAAGACCCTCGTTTTGGAGACCGTCCAGACGTCCCCAGGGCTTACTACTCTTTCTCCTTCTCATAGTCACCACCTTTACCCTACAGTCCGGTTCTCCGGTCCGATGTCGAGACAGGCTCCTCTCCGAGTGACATAAGGAAAGGGCTCACCCTTACACTCAAAGGTCCCTGTCCCGACTACAGGACTACATTTGGGAATCCGAACATCGGTGCATAACGTCTTTCCTGTTCCGCTAGTGTCCCACCCTGTCTTCGGTGAGGTACTCCGTCTCTCCTCCTTCTCGGGTCCAAGAGAGTGGTAGTCCAATTGTCACGTCGGTTAGAAGAATAAGAGACAGAGGAGAGGAAAGTACGTTAGGGACCTCCCCTCTCGCTTCTACTTACGTGGTTCGCCACGGAGACCCTGTTGTGTCTCTGGACGTCACAGGGGCTCCCAAGTCACACAGGTTTGGGGTGTCCTCCTACGAGAGGTTGTCTTTGAACAGGTGTCTACCCCCAGGGAGGTCCGAGACCTGGGTAAGGATCCCGAGTTTATAGAGACAAGTCGACCTGGAACACGACCACCGTCTCATGTCCCGGGTCTCCGATATAGTCCCGTCAGTCATCGTGGATGGTTGTAGAAGTCACGTATTTATACAGTCATTTCATCTTCCAATTTGTGAGTTCAAGGGACTTCCCTGGTCAGTATTCTCGACAGGAATTTCCCGTCAAAAGTAAAACATCCTGTCAAAAATCCTCTTCGGTTATGTGAGATGAGATCCCTGGACGGAAGTCTTGGGACATCAGGTCGTTGGTACCGTATCGGCGGTGCATTTAGTAGAGTGACTGAAAAGAGGGACACCACAGGAAGAGTACGTGATCATGAACCTTAGGGGAGGTTGACCCTCCTAAATCCCCATCGAAGTCGGTCCCGACTCGACTTAAAAACGACTTGTCCGAACCCACGTCTTCCCCAGTGCCGATCGGACGGTCTGTGTCTTGTGTCTTGTGACTCTTACCTAGGAGCGGTTTCCTCTCACCCCTGATTAGTTTAGGTGCGAGGAGATCGTTCCTCTACTCTCTTACTCCTGGTCCGACACTTAGGTCGTTCTTCGGAGGACATGTGTGTCGGTGGACTCAGGGTCCACGTCGGGAGACCATAGACGTACTCTGTCGTGTCTCTTCTGTTGATGACGAACCCCGACCACAGGAGATAGTAGGGAGGAGTAAGGAATAGTGGAAGGGGATATTGGAGGGTTTTCCGGGAGAACCGAGTGGACTTGAGATGACTCTCTTGTTGATTCCGGGGTCACCGTCACCGTCACGAGGAAAATCCGATTCAGTTTTCGGTACTATACTGACTCTTCCGTCCGAAAGTCCTTTTTTACCTAATGCACACTAGAGGGTCTGAGGTGTTTAGTATTTCTAGAGACTCGAGTGTGCGACGGAGGAGAGTAGATGTGGACCGGTCCCAGTTCCCTGTCTTTATTTACCTAAAATGTGTTTCTTACCTCCGTACCCTTTTGGTCCATGGGGAACGGGACCTTTTTTCTTCACTTTCAGGAGGACCCAGTGTCGAGACAACGACACGTCAGCGATTCAGTACAGACTGAGAAACGGTGGAGTACCCGACGTCAGACGGTCCGAGAAGACAGGTACCCTAAAAGGTCAGTTCTTATGACCTCACCCAACGGTAAAGGAAAAGGTCCCCTAGAAGGGTTGAGTCCCCAGGTTAGGTACAGAGGACGTAACGTCCCTCTAAGAAATGACGACTCGGTGGTCCCTTCAGGTTTGTTCATGTTCTCAAGACGTGACCCACTATAAAGAGACGGGTGGACGGCATGCCGAGACTTCTTCCAGACGTGATTCCAAGGGGGAATGAGACCTCTGTCGGGAAGAGGAGGAGAGACGACACGGGTGGGGAGACTCCGAACTGAAAAGACCTACTTTTCGGTCTACCGATGTACAGGGATACTGTGGAGGTCCCATGTACACGGGTACATAGTCCCAATTCGGATCCTTTAGGACCGGATGGGGACTCTCTTCCGAAAGTGGGGAAGGAGGAACCGATAGTCCTCTAAGGATTACTGACCACTACCGTGTGTTATGGTCTAGTCGGGACGGAGAACGCCGGTGCACCAAAGTTAAAATTCCAGTCCCCTAGGAAGACGACCCCTCTCGTGCACTGGTCTCTTCTCCAGTCCATTCAAGGACTCTTCTATGGACATCAGTTCTTCCGCAAGGTACTCCGCCCACTGACTCCAATGTTTCCTTTACGGCCAGAGCGCGGTACAGAGGACAAGTTGGAAGAGGTCGTCCGATAACTATCTTCGTTTGTCTTGCGTGTTAAGCACTCGGAGGGCCCCCGTGGTCTCATTCCAGGGTCTCGGGCCCCCCGGACACTACCTAGACCTCTGACGTCTGAATGGTGTACCGTCAGAATGGACCCCATCCCGGGTTTGTCGACCCAAGATGAGGTACGTCGTCTTTCGTTTCTGTTTCGTTAATGACTTACCTGTCGTTGTTTACTTGTACAGAAGGTAACAGGACACACTCGAGAATTCCTACGGGGACTCGACTCCCTCTTCGAAGTCTCGGGGTCGGGGACATCCCCATGTGTGAAACAAGACTCCTTCGTCGACTCCTGATCGGGTGACTCCCTCTCTGGACCGAAACGGTTGACCGACTGACGGAGATAGTGACGAGTCTTGGTAGGAGTCGTTTGTGCGACTGGTCGGAAAAGTACATCTGGTTCCCATTCTGACGTTAGTCAGAACTCCCACGTCGTACTGCCTGTCTCTCACTCAGGTTCTCAATATGGACCAGTAGAGGTGACAGTGTCTTCTGAATTTCTCTTTTACCGGTCTCGGTTCTCGACGTACGGACCCAGGAAAAGAGTGAAGAGTCGGACGTGAGGATAATAGAAGTCCATCCGAGACTGAAGAGGTTTCTTGGACCGAAGACTCTACGAGATGGAAGGGTAACTGCTAGGGTCCACGTCCAGAATGACGACTGGGGAAATATGTGACCGGACTCGAGGGACTCCAGTATTCTCAGGGGATCTCACCTCCCGAGTCGGTCCCTGGCCGTCACCCCTGAGTGTGGGTATCGGACTGACAACAGTTACGACACCACTACGGTTGACAGAAGGAACGGGTCTCGCAGATTGGACTCTACCCCGGAGACTCTCTCACTCCCAAAGGGTCCACTGGGTGCAAGGATGTCGTTCTACCGTCCTAGTGACCAAGAGTGGAGACTCGACACACCCTTTTCGATGACACATGTGTAAAGGGTTTGATACAAGATGTCTCGAGACGACAGGACCCCCTGTCTGTCCACAAGACACTCGTTTGTTCGTACTTTCACCACCTAGTGATGTGGGAGGAGACTTCTCTAAAAAGTGTGGAAAGACGTATAACTTCCGAAACTCTTCAATATATTATGTCTCGAAACAAATTAAAAGAAAGTGACTCAGAAAAGATTTGACTAATCGGGTACTAGATGTAGGGGGTCACATGTATGTGTTTGTAGAAGAGGACTTGTGTTTAACCCTTTACGACGAGGTGCCAATAGTCACCGAAAATCAAGAGTCTGTACTGAGTCTTCTCAAATACTTTGTGAAGAAATAGTCCATTAATGATTGAGGTTCAATAAAAACACGAAGAAGGAAACATCATTTTAGTAGTCACTCACCAAATCCTTCTCTGAAGCAAAGGAATAAAGGTATTAATCTTTGTAGAGACCGGTTTTCTCTTTAGGATCCCTACCTAAGTAAAAGTGTTTAATTTCAATGAATTCAAAGTTTACTTAAGTGTAAAATAACGTACTGAGTAGTTCCTTGTTTGATGTATTGCGTCCCATGTCCTCTTTCTAAAGGGGGAGAACTTTGACCTCGCAGACCCACCATAGGGGTCTGTACGAAGAATCACCGGTACGTTGACTCCCGTTACGGTGGTGGAGAGGTTCGAGTCGACGTAATAAAAAATGAGTAGTCCTATGAGAGACGGGACGGGTGGAGTATCTACATAACACTCCTAATTTAGTCTTTACAGTTGTATAAAACAGGTGACATTTCAAGATTGGTTTACATGTCATATTAATTGTCTTTTATACAATATTCGAATAGAATTTTTACGATTTCGATCTTTTAGAGTGTCGACCTTTGTTACTCACTCTACCCTCCCCCGAGATTTCGACATTTACAGAAGTGTAAAACGAAAAGCCCTTCTATTTTTTGGGTTAAATAACAGATACACCCTCCTGGTGTCGAGAGGGCTCAGGGAGGAAATCTGACTCGGGATATCGACCCAGGACAGTCCAAAACACCGGGGTAGTTGAGTCCTGTCTTCGGTATGGCCACCTGGACCCTGGGAACTGTGAGTCAGTCATGTCGGTGGGACAAAGTGTTCACTTTGACCAGACCTTTCCCCTACATTGAACAAATTCAGTGTTTTACGTACCATCATAAAAAGTTCGACTGACATGTTAAAATGTTTCGACTCTAAATTTGGGGAAGGGGAGGGGTTTTTTCCGGTCGCGACTCGGGAGTAACTCAGGGGTACTCGACAAACGGGTTGATCCTATGTCGTGTACCATACTTCTGTATACTACTAGGAAAAGGATAACCATTTGGGTTCTCGAGTCTCAATGATAGACACAGATGTAGAAAGTCAATTAATGCTATTAGGGACTCTCTCGGACGACAGTACTTCAGAGAAAGAACAACTGTCTCCACTCGCAACGATGGTGGTCGTTGTTGGACCCAGAGAGGACTATGGGTGTGAGACTTCGGACGGGTCTTGTCCGACGTGGGGATGGGAAGTAATCGGGTGAAGTGGGAGATGGGGTTGTACCCCACGGAGCCCGACTTCGTCGAATGTCGTCTGGCTTCTCGAGGGACATCGAGAGTAGCGGAAAGGGAAGACTGTGGTACGACAGGTCGAACAGTTAGTCGAGCCGGAGGTGGATCTCCCTTCGTCTTTAAAACATTTGGGCTTTACTCGAGTCCCCTTCCTTCGCTTTAGGTCGGGAGACACTACCCATTCCTACGACCCCTTGACGAAGGACGAAAACAATAACATGGTTTCTTTAGGACCTCTTCCACCCTAGAGTGGATTTCGTGACCCTTCGGTGGGACAGAGGGGGGTAGTCCTTCCCGAGGGTGAGACCCCCAAATTCATTCTCGACCTTGAATGTACATGTAGAGTCTATGAGAAAAGGGTCTGATCCCCGTTTTCCGTTCCTGAGAGACCTTTCTCTTCATAAAACCTAGGGTTTCTCCGGAAACAGTTCACAACAAAAAGAAAGAATTTTTAAGAGTGAGTTCTCTTAAACATACATATTCTGTATGAACCAATCTTGAAATGGGAGGTAGTCGGTCAGTGTTTCCTGCGAACGACCCCCGACCAGGAGTATAATTACCGACTGTAAACAAACGTGACTCCCTCTACCCAAAGGAAGTCTCTAACAGGAACTCCTCTTTTCCGAGGTAAGAAACAGGAGTGTCCTGGATCTCGGGGACCTGACGACGACGGGGACGTCGACGGTACAGTGACCCCCGGGACGTGAACATTGATCTAAGAATCTGACACTCCTCTTTGCGACACAGGTAAGGATTGAGTGGTTAAACGTTCCACCCAAAGTTGTCACGAGTCGGTGAAAGGATTATCCGGAGTTATGTAAATGAGACTTCACTCTTTAATCAACATTTCACTATATTCTATTTTTTTTTAGAAAATTTTGACGAGTAATTGGAAACTTTACACCAGGACACGTTCATAAACATATAAAATATAGTTGTTTTTTACCGTACCGAGGTAAATTATTACTCGATATTGTTTTCCGTAAAGGAGTAAGATGTGTCCCGGTCTCAGGATTCCGTTACTTCATCATTTTCTTATTGACTTAATCTTTTCAGTAACTTTCGTTAATACCGAAAACTTTAGGATAGTCACCTTTTACTTTTACCTACTTATTTATACCGGGAAAATATCGCCAGACGATGCCGGTCCTACCTCTACCAACATGTAGATGTAAACCGGAGATTACTCAGTCGACGAACTTATATGAAAAACCTTCTGTGTGTTTCAGACTCCTGACGTCAGGAACCCTAACTCCAGCAGACGGAAGGAGACACTCCTCTTTTCCGTGGTCCGTTCCTGAACGGACCCCAGTACGTTTCAGTCCATCCCTAGAGAGAAGTGTGTGCGTCCATATCCAACACGAAAGGTCTTGTCCCGTTTCCACCCTCCCCTGGACCTCGTCGTCTCCCATGTTGCCACGTTTTTACCCGTGTCGGCAAAGGACCTCAAGAGTTTTATCGAGGGACCGGTCGTCATGGTTCAGTGGTCTCTAGAATAATCTTTGTGTTTAAGGGTCCGAGGTGACCTAGTTTTTGAGTCCCCAACACCCCCCCAGTCGTTAGACACAAAAATGTTCGAGAGTCCATCAAGACTCCGGATAAGGTCCAAATCTTGAAGACATAATCATACTTGACCACTACCTTCCTAAATCCTTGTCATGAAGGAGTGAGAGACATCACGACTATTTCCCTCTTCAATGATTGTCTTTGACTCTTTAGATTTTGTGCTGTGATTTCTAGTTACATACGTTTTAGGTACAGAAATCCAATGTGTTTTACGATTCCAGAAGTTTATATTGCAGTATTAACCACTATGACTTGTAAAGCCCAGACACCTCAATGAAAATAAAATATTTTGGTTACAAGAACTTTTCTTTTCCAGGTAAAAGTAAGGTTAGGGTTTCTTCCCGTTACGGTTTCTTGTAAGTTTGCTGACGTGTTAACGTGAGTAAAGTATACGATCGGTTCATTACGAGTTTTAAGATTTTCGTTCCGAAGTTGTCATGTACTTGGTTCTTGAAAGTCTACAAATTCGACCTAAATCTTTTCCCTCTCCTTGGTCTCTGGTTTAACGGTTGTAGACGACCTAGTCTCTTTTTCTCTTAAGGTCTTCTTGTAGATGAAGACGAAGCAACTGATATTTCGGAAACTGACACCTTTTAAGAATTTTTCTCTACCCTTATGGTCTGGTGGAATGGACGGAGGACGTAACTGATACGATGTCGGAAACTGATACCTAGTATTATTTGACACCTTTTAAGAAGTTTTCTCTACTCTTATGGTCTGGTGGAATGGACGGAGGACACTTTGGAGATACATCCAGTTCTGTTTCGTCAATCATGACCTGTACCTTGTTACCTGACCAAGTTTTAACCTTTCCTCATGTAGTTCCGACATATAACAGTGGGACGAATAAATTGAATATACGTCTCATGTAGTACGCTTTACGGTCAACTTACTTCGTCTTCGACCTTAGTTCTAACGGTCTATATGTCTACTGTCGTGGGAATACCGTCTTTCACTTCTCCTTAATTTCTGGGAGAACTACTTCCACTTTAAAAATAAATACCTTCCTCTCACTTTTTCGACCAAATTTTGAGTTGTAACTTTTTTGATTCTAGTACCGTAGACCAAGGTAGTGAAATACCGTTTATCTACCCCTTTTTCGTATTTGTCACTGTCTCAACCTGGTATTTTTTCTGACTCGTGGTTTCTTAACTACGAAAGTTTACCACCACAACCTCTTCTAAGTATTCTCAGGGAACCTGACGTTCCTCTAGTTTGGTCAGTTAGGATTTCCTCTAGTCAGGACTTATGAGTAACCTTCCTGACTACGATTTCGACTTCGAAGTTATGAAACCGGTGGACTACACTTCTCGGTTGAGTGATCTTTTCTGGAACTACGACCCTTTCTGACTTCCGTCCTTCTCTTTCCCTACTGTGTCCTACTCTACTAACCTACCGTAGTGGTTGAGTTACCCACACTCAGACTCTTTCGAGACCCTCTACCACTTCCTGTCCCTTCGGACCACACGACGTCAGGTTCCCCAGCGTTTCTCAACCTGTGCTGACTAGCTGACTTATTGTTGTTTCTATTAACTACGTTAGTATGACAAGATTCACTTTCTTCAGTCAGAGTTCTCCGATGTCAGATGTACTAAGGGAAATGTACTGTAAGACCTTTTCCGTGTTACTGTCACTACCTCTTTTCTAGTTACCAACGGTGTCCAATTTCCATCCCCTTGTCAAACTGATATTTCCTCATCACTCTACCTTTAAAATCCTTAAATTTTTTAAAAAAAATTTAGAACTAACACTACCACCAATGTACTGAAAGTACACAGACGGTTTAAATGTCTCGACATTTAGGGTTTCTCACTTAAAATGAGAAACATTTATATTTTTATGTATTTATTTTTAAATTTTTAATGACAAACGGGACAGACAACAGTCACAATCTTAGTGAGTGAGATTCTGGTGACCAAAAGGGGTCTTAGTGTCTCAACCGTCCCTCGAATCTCCCCTCACTAATGTCAGGGATTCCGTTGTCTCTTGAGAGGGGATCTCCTGAGGTCCCTCGAAGGCAAACTCTTGGTGGTTGTCTCTCCTGGAGGCGTAGAGACTTTCGTCCGGTCGACTATCGTTTAGTGAAAAACGCTCGTTCAATAAGGAAAATAACCGATTTTAGCCACAATGGTGGTGACAAAAGATAGACAACAAGGATCAGGATAAGGAACCTCGATGTCTATGTTCCCGTCCCCGGGAGAGGAGGTGAAATCCCCACCGTCTCCTTGACGGGTCTCCGTGTCGGACTTCGGTGAGCCAGTCTTTGGTTCGTGAATAGGGAGTACCCGGGTCGGGAGACACGTCCTCAGACACTTCAAGAGTCGAGACTTTTCAAAAGACCAGACCCGAGATCGGTGTCTTTACGGACCTGGTATGTGTGACCCCTTGGAGGTCTCTCTTTTCTGTTGTATGAGGACCCTCACGGGAGACTCACTTCAACCCTCCAATGTCAGAGTCAGTGAGAGAGGAACTAGTCTTTTCAGGAAAGTGTACTACGCCAAAGAAAGGAGACTAAGAAGAGATCATCGTGAAGTACTTCTTTTAGGTGTTTAGTGAAGACCGGTCGTTCCCTCCCTTCGGGAACCTACCCTGAGTTCTGTCGGTTCTTGCTGTCGTCTTGATGTCGGACCGGTAGACGTAGTACACGGTCCCGTTTTCCCCAGGTAAGGTCCCTTCTCATGGGGATTGTGGTGGCCCCCCACCCAGAGTGGACAAACTTCAACGGCAAAAAGGAGACGAGGGTCAGGTAGTACAGCACTTTCTACCCTTAGTACTATAAGGCGTGAAGTCCGACACCCTGGTCACAGTGTGGGTCCTTACCCGGTTAGTAAGGGCCTTACTTCACCTAGAATACAAGTGGACTTGTTGTGTTGGGTCGTCTATTTTCAAATACGAGGTCGGTGTCTTCGAAGGGCTCATCCCGGTGTCGCGAACTAGACTGGAAGTGACCCTCGTAGTCTCTTATGTCTTTCGAGAGGAGACACCCGAAGACTCTATCAGGGAAGGGAACCGAAAAATTCTCAAACGTCTGATTTAACCGAGTCAGGTCAACTTTCTTTTAAGTTGTCCGTGTTCAAGAAAGGTTTCTTAAACGACCCTCCAAGATGTTTCATAGACTTTTAGTAAGACTCCAGTTTCTCGTCTCAGTGATGAGATCTATCTTATCCTAAAGACTCATGGAACGTTATCAAAGGTTATCAGACAAGTGTCATAAATGAGTCGTTCCTTTTAAGTAGTTAAAGATGAATTTGTGTAACATGACTGGGACCCCAAAGACGGACATCGGGTCTCCGTAAATTCACTACTCCTACAAGTCAGACGATCTCCAGACTCCAGGTGTTCCGAAAAGTAGTAGTCACGAGTTTACACGGATTCTCAGGGGAGAACTCAATCGTCCTCCGAGGACGTGTCGACATGGAACTGTCTGACCGACTCTCTGAGAGATGCACATAGAGGCTAGGGTGGGGAACGGAAGTGTAACGTAAAAACTACCATCGTGATATAAATAAGTTTGGTCGAACCGAGTAGAGAGTTAAAAGAATTACTCCGGACAGGTACCCTTCTTACACTATACTTAAAGGGACACTGATCGGACAGTAAAGCCCGTACAAGGGTCTTAGGTCCCGGTCAGAAGTTCTGATACCCTGTCTTGAACAGAGAAGGAACATTTCCACTTTGTCTCACTTGACAGAAGGTCTCGAGACAAAAGGCAGGAAGTCTCTGAGTCACCTGTTTGACACCCGGACACGTCACTGACAATCGTAGTTCGTTTTAGTCAAGGACTCTTGATCTTTTATAGTAAAGGTGGTTTTTGTTACTCCATCGTTACCGAAAGAACCCCCTTTAGACTGTACCAAAAACTTAAGAAGGTACAACTTTCGGATGGATTCCTGGTTCACAATCGATCGGACCTCCGTCTAAGACGTATAAGGTTAGAACCATAAACCATATCACGACCAGGGAACACAAAGACCCTAAAAGTCTTAGTTGAAGTCCCACTTGTAAATATAGACCTGACACGACCTACGTCTCCCATACTCGTGACTTCGATCTCTCGACCAAACCCCTTTACGTCGGGGTGAGTCCCTACCTTCCGGGGTCCCGACCGTCTTTACGGAACGTAGAACGAACGACGAAGATCCCAACACTGATCCTACTGACTACCTCCTGATACTCTAAAATACCGGTAGGAAGGATTCTGAAGTCTCAATACTCGAATCAACTTTCGTCAAGAGTAACCCTTCTTGTCGTCCTCGAAGAGACCGTAGGTCCGTCCGGATAGATTCGTCGACTGTCTTCGTTTCCTGTCGGGTGGATCAATGGTCCCGTGGGGTTCCTAAGGTGGTTTTGGACTGTTAAAGTTCTAAGTTTCACGACCTATAATTTCTTCGTCGTTTCTCTTCGACAGCTTTCTTTCCTCTGATTTCAGTCAGAGTGGATCTACGCCGTCAAGGGAAGTATGTACGTGGACCGTCGCCCTTGGAACAGACTTACGGACTTACGGTCTCTGGGTTCCTCCCAAAGTTAGAAATGATTTTTCTTGTCGACGGGAACGAGTACACGACTGACACGAAGACCCGGACACTGTAGACCTGACCCTGTACCTGTCGGGTCTCCTAAAATATGAGAATCTCGGAGTCTGAATATAAGAATGTCGGAGTAGAAGAAAAAGAGGAAAACTGAAAACAAGAGTTTTTTCCCAGACACGTATACATAGCGACCCCAGAATAAAGAGTCGAATTGAGAGGGACGGTTCCCGAAACACGTGTACACGATGTGATATGGTAGGTAGACTCCACAATACGATTTCTATACACTTCTAGAGAACCCAGACTTAATTGTAAGTATTTTGGACCTCCTTCAGTAATCAGAACATTGAAGAATAAACCGATGTGTTATACACATTCCCTTCTCACACCTCTTTTCTGGATGGGTTTAAGACGGTGTACGACTTCTCAAGTATTCGGTAGTAGTGTGCGTACAGGGGTATGGACCCTTATCTTGTGTCCTTCGTTGATACTCGTGTTCTTCCAAGTCCTTCTGTCCTCCGGTCCTAAGTCGAGACAAAGATCGTAAAAGGTTTTCTGTTTCAGTAAAACGAGAGTCAACTCGAGAATGTGAACCGAGGAACCCTTCGGTGGAGTTACTCTTGGAACACCTGCAGAGATCCTCGGGAAGGACCTTTGTATTGGGGTAGACCCGTGTACATCCTTCTACCTATTCTCTGTATACAGAATGAATAGATCTTAAAAGAAGGAGAACCACCTTCATTACTAAAGATCGACTTCCGAACCGACTAAATACTTGTCTTGACGGTCCGATTTTATTCTTAAGGTGTGGATCTCTCTCTCTCTCTCTTTCTCCTTTATACACTGTCGGACTCAAGAATTGGAACGTTCCTCTCTAAGATTTATATACGTACATCGCGTCTTAAGTAAAGTCACAATTCTAGAACCAAAAATCTTTTCATAAAAATGTTTGTCCTGAAAGGGGACGAAAGAACTGAAGAGACTTTGGTTGTCACAACTAAGACCTGACCTTTTGTTTGAGTACCCAAAGACCGAGGGTCGTGGAGGTTCTCCCCAAAGAATCCAATATGAGATTAGTAATAGTTCGGACCTTCGACAAACTATGATACGTGTCTATTTCTTTCGGGGATCGGTGGATAGTCTGTGAATCGACTTAGGAAGAGTTTAAGGACTGGACGTTTGGACACTCGTTTTATTTTGTCGACAAAATTCATTTTGTTTTTGTTTTTATTTTTGTCCCTCAGACCAAAAACCGAAAGACACCAATAATGTTTCCATCACTGCCTAAAGTCCTCGAGGATGGAACTTCAGCTTCAGACAGAGACACTTTAAGAACACGTCGCGTCTTCTGTCCATGACCTGTCACCACTGATACTATGACGTCCCCTGTTCCGCAGCCTCTCAATTTCCCGACCGTGACCGTGGGACGTCGAATCGTGAGCGCCAGACGCCGGGTACACGTTCGAAGGACTCATGTTCTTCGAGAGCACATTCTACACTGAAATTCCCTCTTCCTACGCACACGCACGAGTCGACACAGGCGGAGAAACGCTGGCGTACCTGGCATCGGGTGGTCCGAGGAGAGGGATACCCTAAAGGGTCCGTTCTTATGACCTCCCCCGACGGTAAAAGGAGAGGTCCCCTAGGAGGGTTGGGTCTCTATCGTGGGTACAGAGGGCGTAACCATCCACCTAAGAAATCGGGACTCGGTGGACCTTCGGGTACACTCTCCTTATGTACCGTGTTTGTGGTGTTTTTTTGGGGACACCTCTTCACGGGATGATCACCCAAGATCTGGTTCGAGACGACTATAGACCAGAACCGTGATGAAAAGAAACCGGTGTCAAAGGGATATTTTCCTCCCCTCATTCCAAAGTACCAAGAAAGTCCGAAGAAGGTCAAGTTTCTCACTAAGATCATAACCCTAGAATTCTTTTACTTGGACATAATACTGGTTGTCTCTTGAATCTCATAATAAGATAATGAGGTGAACTATTGTCCCTAAATGTCAATAATTTAGAGATGAAAATAGTATATGACAATAAAAGTACACATTCATTAAACTGGAGTCGGAAACTAGATCTTATAGTGAGAGTTAAAAACGAACCCGTGTAAATTCCCAATTACCCTCCGACCGAACGATCTCAGTTCTCGTGTCCAATTCCCTCTCTCTTTCACTTCGTGCTGTCCACTCATTCCCAAATTAATGGTTCCCGTAGCCTACGGACCGTTTCCTCGAATGTGGATTGTTACTGGTGGATTCGAAACCACGTCTTCTCCCCGTTCCGTTTTTGTCACGTAATCTCTCTGAGTAATGGTCGTTTATTTAAACTTTTCATTTTCGGAACTTTCTTCTCCGAACGAGGACGTCTTACCCGACCTCTCGGACTTCACGACTCATCTTGATTCTCTGTCTTTGTTCTCCCCCAGTTTACCTTTTAGGTGATAAATTCCTTTATAGAGACGTTGTGACAAATATTGGTAAGAAGACAAGACATACTTTACAAACGTCAAATTTTTTTTTTCTCGTGATATTTTGCATGTCTCATCTTTCTGGTAGGACTGTGGAACGATTATTTAGACTGTGTTTATTAAAGTGATGTAAGACGTATTACGGATGTATTTTCCGGTTAGTCTCCCTCCTCCGTCATCCGATCTCTCACCTACGGTTCACCGGAAGAGGACTCATATCCCCCTGGGTTGTTCGTTTGTGGGATGGTGGGTGTACCGAACAAGCGAAACGGTCACTCTTCGTGTCCCGTCTTTATACTTACCCCGTCTGTTCACCCCAGTTTGAACCTCACTTAAGACACCGGTCACAGTCTCCACCCGTCTCGGAACATCAGAACCCACCCATTAATCGTGATCGACACCTCCAACTCGTCACAGACCGTCTGTTGTGTTTAGTTCAGTTCTCCTTTCGAACACTACGACGGACTTTGGTGTCTCGTTGTCTCCGGTTACTCGTCCGGGAGGACTCCGTCCTCGGGAGGAGACCATAGTGTCAAGGGTAAGTATTTTCAAGGAAAGGATGGGAATGGTCGTGTGGTAGACGGTCCGTGAATCTGAGATGAAAACTTGATAGAAACTGATAAAGAGGAGGAACTTGAAACCATTTATCGTTTCAGAACGACTGACACGAAGGTTTGTGAAAGTGTAAACTTGGGAGAGAAGAGACAGGGGTGTCGAAACTGGAACTGTTCAAAGGTAGAACGAAGAAGAGAGTGTACATTATCAGACCCCTGTCGACGCAACTCCGACCGCGTCCCGGGAAGGTGTGAGTGAACGAACATTCTTCAGAGTAGTGGTAGGTCAGGGCTCCTTTCTGTGAGTAGAAGTAGTCCAAGGCCTTGTGCGTCTTTTAGAAGTCGTCCTTAAGGACCCGGCTCTCCTTTTAGACTACACTCTGCGGGGGAGATGGTGACGTCGTGTATGGAGGAGTTGTCCAAGAGACTGGAGATCTAGTACTCTTATCTCTCCTGGTCACCCACTGTGAGACCGAGGGAAGTGCTCAACGAAAAGAGGATCTCCCGACGCACCGTCACTCCAGACCGGTGACGGCGTCCGGTCAGGGTTTGACCCTTCTTCTCTACGTCGAGATATGGACGAGTCGGGTCACGGATTTCCGGTTTTGTGTCCTCCAGGTCGTCTGTACCGTAGGTTTGGTGACCAGAGTTAGACACCCCCTACCGGGGACTCGTGAACTAACATTCTGAACAAAAGAACCCACAACTCTTGTGTACCTGACCTCTTCGTGAAGTCCCTGTCTACTCATTCATAGAGGTTTTTACACGAAGAGGTACTTTCGTTACTCTTGTCACGTTTCTGACCAATTACTTTGCGAACGACTAAGTCCTCTTAGTCAGAGTAAAAGATGCCCTTCTTCTTTTATTTGTTATTGATTTTTAAAATTTTTAAATTTACCGTCATCTTCGATGAACTTCTTGTTTTCTTCTCAAGTTTCACCGACGAAACGCCCTCATCATCCATCTGCACCACTCCAACTCGGTTCCTTGGTCAAAATAAATGTGTGAAACATTCTACGAAACCGAAAATTTTAGCATATATGTATGACGACACTATTTTTGTTTGTAAATTAACTTTTCATTCTCTTACTACGAAGACTAACTCTTAACCAATCACTGGAAGAGAGAGAGTGTTTGTATGTGTGTATGTTACTTTTAATAGATCTTCTCAGTCCTGACCTAAAAGTTCGAGATGTGGGGTCGAGTTCGTAACGAACTGGACATATACTCGAGGTCCGGGACCAATTGAATACCGAGTGAAGTTCCCGACAGTTCAAGTAGGGAGACTCTTCTGTGCGACCGGAGTGACGTCATTCAATCCCTATTGTTAGATGTCTCTGGGTGTAGACACCTTTCCATCCGGTCTAGTTTATGGTCTTTCACAATCACTATGAAATTACACAATCACTATGACTAATTGAGTATACTAATTATTTCTAATGTGTTTACCTTTTGTCATATCACGTGATGACACTTTATAACTGTTCACTGAACTGAGACCTACCTCCGCTTCATATCTGTATTTCAAATGTTGTCAAGGAAATAGGTCCCTACTTGAGTCATCGTACGAGATTACGTTTGTGTGTTCGGGAACCTCAGACGGTCGTCGACTATGGGAAGTTTCAAACCCTTGTGAGAGGACAGTAGACCTGGTACCCGGGTAAAGAGACCTGATAGACAGGGAGTCACGAGATCTAGGTCTCACTATCGGTTACCTGTCGTAAACATAAACGAAAGATGTTTATACTTAGAAAGTCTTTATGCAAAATGACTTCTTTTCAACAGTAATAATAATAATAGTGATGTCAATAATTTGTCACTTCGGACAAAGTACCCATTGGATGTTGAGTTGACGACACAAATATTCTCTCCCTTCTCAGGACCAACTGACTATTAGTCACACCGGGTCTCTTCACAGAGAATCTCCGTGTACCAGTGTCCAACGCTAGTCAGTCCCTTCTGAACGGTCGCAAGGACCCCAGACCGATATACCCTTGTGACGACCGATAGACGAAAACCTTCGGTATATCAGTCGACATTTCGCTCCGACCATTTAGAAGGTGAGAGTCGTCCCGTCCGGTGAACGTGAAGAGATAACCGTCCCCCTTTTTGACGACCCGTCAGAATCGACGCACGAAGGAAAGGACCCACTTTCCAGTCACAAAGAGTCGGATGGAACTCGAGTAGAAACGAGACCTTCAACAGGTCCTCCACGACCATTACGCACAGTGTGTAGACCGCCTCGTCGCTCTCTTCCGTCCTGTGTATGAGTGGGACCCCTTGTTGGGTTTTATGTGAATCGTTTCGGTTAGTGTTCTCGACACAAGGGGGTTAGGTGTCTCCCGTTCCTCTCTTCCTTCCCAGACTCTACCGGGGTTACTAGTACTCTCCCTTCCACTGTTGAGACCGGGACTTTTACTTAAAAGAAAAGACGATTTCCCCACGGACCTCCCGAACCCTTAAAATTATTCTGACGACGTCGTACCCCGATTAACTTTTTAGAATCGGGCATTCTTTCTTCATGTCGGTTTGCTCTGTCTATAAGATCAAAAAAGGGATCCCTTGAAAACCGACGTATCAGGAAACAGTAATATGCGACGGTCCCGTGGTATGATTTCAGACCTCCCCAGGGACCCTTGTTCCTCGAGTCTGAAGAGACCTGTCTTAAACCTGAGACGGGTAGGGCGACCCGACCTCGTCAGAAATATGTTCCTAGAGGAGACCCTTGAGGGTCTCGACTGTACACTAACGACCTCTACCTTGTGTCATCTAGTTGTACTGGGAGTCCTTTCGTCTCCTCAGTTTTGACTGGAAAGACTCTTCTACTCGATTGCCGAAATTTTGACTGGAAAGACTCTTCTACTCGATTACCGAAATTCATTTTTAAATTTCTAATTTTTTTTTACTCAGAAATTTTAAAGAAGTCCAAGGTTGACCCCATACGTCTACTTTTGGGACCGAATTCCTGAGGTTTCTGAAAATGGTAGAGAACCTTTGAAGACAGTACCCCGTCGACTCGTACCAAAGGAGAATGTTCCGACGGAAGAGTCTTCTCTACCTCCCTTTTACTGAAGTAAACCCGTCAAAAGTTTACAAAAATTCAAACACCCTGATACTGTTGAGAAAAAATCAGAGAGGTTAGGAAAACACTGAGTACTTTAATAATCTGTATGTACATACGTTTTATATATGTCCATGTACTTGGAGTCAAAATAGACTTCTTTACCTGTATTCGGTATTAAACAAAGCTCTTAGTCTACGTAATTACATGTATTTCGTAAATTCATTTTTCCGGTCGTGTATTTCTTCACGAGTTATTTGACAACAATAGAAGTAATCTACATATACTTTATTTAGTGAAGAAATCATAACGATCACTCAATGACAAATATTTCACGTTTTCGTCCCAGACCGGGTGTCGGTCGTGACGCAGTAACGACCAATCTTCCTACCCGATGGTCCTGTACGGTCCCTCGTACAACAATGGATATCACTGTCATAGGACGCATCCTCAAGGATTCCCTCGTCTGTAAGAAAGGTTCGGGTATACCAGAACTTGTGTAGACGAGAGACGAGAGGGATTGAACTACCTCGAACTGAACGAGGGCGTCCTCGAAAAGATGTTTCCCTAGTGATATCAGAGGGTTGACGGTTGTCCTTCTAGGGGTCGTTCGACAAATAGTACAGGGTTGTAGTCCCGATTCTTCACGTGTGACGTATCCTTGTCCCCCCAGACCCCCCACAGAGAGACGGAGAGGACGTTTCGAGAGGGTCAGACAAAGAGAGGATCAATCTAGTACCCTCTAGTGACAGGTTGTTGCGGTCACAGTAAGATGGAGTAGTACAAAAGGGACTACGAGGTGTAAATCTATGTTTATGACACTCGCTGACTTGACTTGACTTGACTTGACACCGGTTTTCGTTGATTAAACATCCATGTTCGTCTGACACTCTTTTAATGACACCACGTGTGTAGTGACCGCTCTCGGACGAGGATGTTCCTTGTCAGCTGTCGACAGTGGAAGTAAGAGACGAAATAAGGTATAATGTCTTTCACTGGACCAGGTTTCCGTTTCCGGTCACCTCTGACACACGTCCTTTTGTCCTGTCCTTCGTAGGGACCCGGACAGGGATTCATGTGAGGAGACTCGTACTTGCATCGCTCCTCTACCTCAGGCTGACCTCTCCCCTTTTCCCGTCGTACGCCTATTGGTACGTCCCTCCCTTCGACTCTACTCCCACCACACTACACTCTACTCCAAGGCACACCTCCTCGGGGCCCAATCTTTTCTTTCGTTCTTTTGGACTTACAATCAATGATTGTCACTAGAGGCGACACGTGACGCCCGTGGCGACGGGAGAATGGCGGAGGACGCGTACGCTAAACGAGTACTACCACTCGTCTCAGACATTCTCGTGCAGGTTCTCCGAAAGGTGGTAGTAAAGATGGAGGAGGTACTGTAGACGGAGGACCTCGCTCGTCGCTCTCTCGTGTCGCAGTCGCGGTCCGACCGACTGCGCGTCACCTGTCATGAATGATGTAGTCGGTGCCAGTCCTCACCAGAAGACTGAATCGAGAGTTGTGACTCGGGGGTCGGAGTGACCGTACGTCACAGTTCCTTGGACCTTGTTGCCGAGACGCTCCTTCGTGTGGACGGCGACAACGGGACCAAACCCCCGACCTCTGACTCGGAGTGTGTCGTTGTGGGACTGTGGACGTCAAGACTTGGCGTCCGTCTACATAATTAGAACTATGTGTTCCTGTTTTGCTTCTAGGATTCAATTTACAGAAGAGACTAAAAGGATCTTTTCAGTCCTCTCTCGTGTTGTGACGACTGATAGTGAGACTCTTTTACCATCTCAAGTGTGGTGTCCCACACCTCCGTCGTCGAAAGGATGACGATTACGTGTGTCTTCGTAACGTCAGAAGGAGTCCTGGTAAAAGAGACACACACTGGAGTGAGAAACGGTCCGGACTGACGACGAGTCTGTACGAGGGAGATCGAGGAGCCGTAAGGGCGAGTGCAAGGAACCAGCTGGTCTTTCTGGGACCAGAGCCACACAGGGAGATTCCATCGGAGTGTTTTTATTACCTCGTACGAAGGAGTGACTCCCGACGTCGGGTCAGTCATTCAAGACTGAAATCCTTCTCAGACACGATAGAAAAAGACCTAGAGAGTGTACGTTAGGTGTAGGATGTCGGACTAAAAGTACTAGAGTGTTTCTCTAAGGGTAACGGAGAAGAGGTCAGGGAAATATGATAGCGGCCAGGTTTACAGGGAGGTAGATAGTTGGGTGGTAAGTGATTCATAGATGGTACCCGGTCATTGACAAACTTCTGGACTCGTATGTGTTCACTAGTTCTTTCTATTCTAGGTACGAAGTCACCTCGAATTTAAAGTAGGTGGGGGGTTGTGGTCGTGGGGGGGCTGAGGGGGGCCGGTCGACAGGTAAGTTACATCAAAATGACTCAGGGTAAGACGTTCTTTCTAAACTTTCCGAGAACCCTGGTGTCAGAAGAAGGAGTAAACGACTTGATTAATATTGTGAAAATTTTGGACACTACCGAGAAACTCATCGACACCCCAATCAGAGATTGGGGTGTTTATGTTGGTCTAGTGAAGGAAGTCTAAAAGTGAACGAGGGTAAGGAAAAAGTAGGGAGGGGAGGGGAACGAAAAGGGGACGTTAAATAGAGAAAGGGAATCGTTGGTCGGAGGGTAGGGGACTGGGACCCAGTGGTCATGTGGAATACACGGACCACAAAGAAGAGACTCCGGACCACCCTTCCTCTCGATGACCCGGAACGGACCTCGGTTCTCGTTTGTTTTCCCGGTGACGTCGGTAGTATCAGCGAGACGGTTCCACCCGGCGATAGTGGTCTACCAGGAAATTCAGCCCTATGGTCTATGGTGTCGTGGGATAACTCAGGAACGTAGGACAAGTTTGGTTCGTGTAAAAAAGAAGAGACGTGGAGAGGGTACGATAGAAGTGTCTGTTGGATTGGAGGATACAAACATAGTGAACCAAGGACCATAAATAAAATTTACGTGAACTTTAAAATAAGAGGTCTTTGGAATAGAGTTGAATCCTTCTAACACATTTATTTCTGAGTCAGAATAAAATTTAAACAAATATGAAAGGATATCAAAAGATTTTCTTTATAAGTAAAGAAGGTATCATATTTGTATATTGTATTAATTTTATTTAAGGATGGGAATAGGTACGGACTATGTACAAAAAGACGGAAGGAATAGAGGGGAGGGAAGATTGTACCCAGAGAAGATTTTTTGATTTTTATTTCTTCTTCCTTTTATCCGTTCTCGTGGTGGTCGACTTTGGACTCGGGACTTCACGGCAAGGTCGTAGGGTACTCCGACTCTTGATAACGCCCGTTGCACGTAGCGAGCATATGGTACAGAGTAGACCGAACCATATCCTTACGGTATACCCACCTTAGTTCGACGGTCCTTCGACTGTCTTTTCAGACTTACTCGTTCGACGGAGAGTCGGACCCGGACGGAGGAACACGAGCAAGCACGGACTCATAGGAGTCTTGTGAGGGTCCTTATGTCTTCATTACAGAAAACTATCTTTGTCTCGTTCGTCGTGCCCTACCCCAAAAGACCATGATGTCTACTGATACAAAGACCCACATAAATGCCATCATGAAAAAAACAAAAAACAAAAAAATTTATCGTTCTGACACAATACGACTCTTCGGACGACCCGTGTGTATCCGTCCGGAGGTAAGTGAACCCGTGGAAGAACAGTGACTACTTTCGAAGAGACTGACCCTTCACTTGTTTTATTAGAAACAACCAGACGGAGACCAATTTGACTGTGTCCTGCCCCTGTCTCGAATCCCGGCCCCCACCGTGTCCAGATCCCGGTGATGGTCTCTCGACCAGAACTGCTACCTCTTCTACGACGGCTCTTAGGGACTCGTCTACTCGTCGAGGAAGACGACGGAGTCCACTTCTACCTACACTACCTCTTGGTGACCTTCGTCCTACGCCGCCCTAAGACCCCCTCTTTTGTGTTTCCACTTCGTCGGGAAACCTCTTCTTGGTCGATGGAAACCTTCGGTCCCCGTTGTGTCCTACGTCGACCAGAGGTCCGTCCACCCCGACCCTGACGTCGGTGTGACCTTTTGTCAGGGACGGACACCCGTCCAGATTGTCGGGTGAAGGGCCTGTAGACTTCTGTGCAGTGTCGTAAAAGGAAGAGAGAGAGAAAAGAAAAAAGTGTAAAGTCCGGAGTTAATAGATCCCGGAAAATACGTCCTACATACAATCCTCTGACGAAGGTTTACTTTAGAGAAATAACTGATCTGAGGTTTAATTTGAGGTAAATTTACTGTGTGAATCAAGATACTTGATACGACTACCTTGATTGATCGTCTGAACTATACCTAATATTTACCAAGGAGAAGTACTGCGGGACTGCCGCCGGGCCGCGAGGGTGGGAGGATTCGGATATGACGTGAAAGGGGGAGACCGGACACCCTACGACACACTGAGGTGTCATTACTTTCCCTGTCTTCCTCCTGAAGGTGGAACAGTATTCGGAAACTATTAATCGATTTGGAGAAACGGTCAGGGTGACGTATGTAATTTTATAAAAAGAAAAGAAAAAAGAAGTTACGACGGATTTTTGATAGAAGTAGTCCCCCACTGATATAAATCTTGAGACTTAAGTCCTTCCAATTTATGATTTAGTTCGAGAAAATAGTTAAGTGAGATTCTGGAATCCGTCCAACTAAGGAAGATGTCCAAACTAAAGAGGGTAGATATGTTACTCCACGATTGTCGGGGGAAGACGTAAATGAAGTGTCCACACCACTCTTCTGTTCCACTTTATATTCACACCTGTACAAAGACCATAGAACGTGAGGATACACCAGTTACTGACACACTAATTTCACCGTGGTGTCGGTCAGTCGTACTAAATCAGTCTGATGGTCATTGTGTTTGTTCGGTACCATAAAACCTAAACAACAAGTATAAACCGGTATTAATCCATGAGATTTACTTTAAGTCTTACTTTTAGAAATAACCGTTTTCTGTTTAATGTACTATATGTCCTCTAGACCCCCTGACGGAACAGTTTATGAATCTTGTACAACTTTATTTTACCTCACTGTTGATAATATACAAATTTTCCTACGAACCTATTTTCTCTTCAGGGATGACAGAAAATATCTGGTTTTACGGTTGTGTCGTCCTAAACATTGTTGGTTATCGACGGACGTCTGTTTTATCGTCAAACAATAACCTTAGACGACTACTTCTTTGGTTTGACTATACGAGACCCTTTACATTCCCAACCCAAGTTCTGTAGTGACCATTTTCAGGAAGACGGAGTCCTTTCTACGACGCCGAGTCCGTAAGTTACTTGCACTCTACGTTCACTTTTAGACCACCACCGAACAATAGCGGTTTAGGTTAATGTATCAAGGTCGGTGTATTTTTGTTAAAAAGAATTCACTAATACTCTTCGTCGATAATCTACGTTTTCATAATCTTTATTTCATACAGTCACTCCCGTCAGACGACAGGCGGAAGGGTATGTGAGTGTTTCTTTGACGAACGAGTTGTATCCTCGTGGAGTTATATATTCTGTTTGTGATTGTCTGTATTCTCCTCTTTAACTATCATTGTGTTATTATCATCCTCTGAAATTGTGGGGTGAGTGTGGTTACCTGTCTAGTAGTTTTGTCTTTTAATTGTCCCTTTGTGTTCGGAATTTACTATGTAATCTACTCTACTATGTAACTATAGAAATCCTGTAAGGTAGGTTTATGTCTTCTTATGTGGAAGAAGAGTTCACGTGTACCTTGTAAGAGGTCTTTCTGGTGTAGAACCCAGTGTTTAGTTTGGAGTCATTTAAATTCTTTTAACTTTAGCATAGTTCGTAGAAGAGGCTGGTGTTGTGATACTCTGATCTATAGTTAATGTTCTTTTTTTTACATTCTTTGTGTTTGTGTACCTCTAATTTGTTGTACAAAGATTTATTGGTTGTCCAATGACTTCTTTAGTTTTCCCTTTAGTTTTTGAAAGATCTTTGTTTACTGTTACTTTTGTACTGTTGAGTTTTGGATACCCTACGTCGTTTTCGTCAAGATTCTCCCTTCAAATGTCGGTATGCTAGGATGGAGTTCTTTGTTCTCTTTGTAACTTATCTGTTGGATTGAAATGTAGATTTTGTTACCCTTTTTCTTGTTGGGGGGAGGGGTTTAAATCATCTTCCTTTCTTTAGTATTTCTAGGCTCGTCTTTATTTACTTTTTTTTTACTTTCTTTGTTATCATTTCTAATTATTTTGATTTACGACCAAGAAACTCTTCTATTTGTTTCAACTGTTTGGAAATCGGTCTGAGTAGTTCTTTTTTTCTCTCTTCTTAGTTTAGTTGTTTTAATCTTTACTTTTTCCTCTCCAATGTTGTCTGTTACGTCTTTATGTTTCCTAATATTCTCTGATAATACTTGTTGATATGTCGTTATTTTGTCTGTCGGACCTTCTTTACCTGTCTCAGAATCTTTTCAAGTTAGAAGGTTCTGACTTGGTCCTTCTTTATCTTTAATACTTGTTGGGTTAATTTTCGTGACTTTAACTTCGACACTAGTTTTTAGAGGGGTTTTTTGTTTTCGGGTCCTGGTCTACCGAAGTGTCCTCTTAGGATAGTTTGTAAATCTCTACTCGATTACGGATAGGAAGATTTTCAGAAAGTTTTTTAACGTCTCCTTCTTTGTGAAGGTTTAAGTAAGATGTTCCGGTGGTAGTGGGACTATGGTTTTGTTCTGTTTCTGTTGTGTGTTTTTCTTTTGATATCCGGTTATAGTGACTACTTGTATCTACGTTTTTATGAGTTGTTTTAAAAACGTTTGTCTTAAGTCGTTGTGTAGTTTTTCGAGTATGTGGTACTAGTTCAACCCAAATAAGGTCCCTACGTTCCTAAGAAGTTATATACCTTTAGTTAGTTACACTATGTGGTATAAGTGTTTGACTTTCTATTTTTGGTATACTAGTAGAGTTATCTACGTCTTTTTCGGAAACTGTTTTAGGTCGTGGATAAATACTGACTTTGAGAAGTTTTTTACCGGTATCTTCTTTGGACGGAGTTGTGTCATTTCCGGTATATACTATTCGGATATCGCTTGTAATAAGAGTTACCATTCTTTGACTTTCGTAAGGGGGATTCTAGTCCTTGTGCTATTTCCACAGATGAAAGTGGTGATAATAAGTTGTATCAAGACCTTCAGGATCGATGTCGTTAGTCTCTTCTTTTTCTTTATTTTCCTTAGGTCTAGTCTTTTCTTCATTTCGAGAGTGACATGTGTCTTTTGGGATTTCTATCTTAGTCTTTTAATTATCTCGATTAGTCACTTAATCGTTTTGACGTCCTATGTTTTAATTATGTGTCTATAGTAAACGTAAAGATATATGATTGTTACTTTTTAGTCTTTCTCGTTAATTTCTTAGTTAGGGTAAGTGGTGACGTTGTTTTTCTTAATTAATAGATCCTTATTTGAATGGATTCCTCTATTTTCTTGACATGTGTCTTTTAATATTCTGTGATTACTTTCGTTAGTCTACTGTATTTGTCTACCTCTCTGTAAAGTACAAGGACCTAACTTGTAAAAACAACTTTAACGAGGATCCTTCTTAGTTATAACACTTTTACTGATATGATGGTTTACGTTAGATGTCTAAATTACATTAGGGATAGTTTAATGGTTACCGTATAAAGTGTCTTGATCTTGTTTTTTAAAGTGTTAAGTATACCTTTGTGTTTTCTAGGGCTTATTGGTTTCGTCAGAACTCTTTCTTCTTATCTCGACCTCCTTAGTTCAAAGGACTAAAGTCCAATATGATGTTTCGATGTCAATAGTTCTTTCATACCATGACCGTGTTTTTGTCTTTATATTTGATTACCTTGTTCTGTCTTTCGGGTCTTTATTTAGGTACGTGGATACCCATGGAATGAAAACTGTTTCCTCCGTTCTTATATGTTACCCCGTTTCTGTCGGAGAAGTTATTTACCACAACCCTTTTGACCTGTCGATGTTTATTTTCTTACTTTAATCTTGTGAAGGATTGTGGTATGTCTTTCTATTTGAGTTTTACCTAATTTCTGGATGTACATTCTGGTCTTTGATATTTTGAGAATCTCCTGTTGTATCCGTCTTTATTTAGTTTCGTTCTAGGAGATACTAGGTCGAGGATGTCATTGACTTTATTTTTGTTTTCATTTGTTACCCTGGACTAATTTGAATTAAGGAAACGTGTCGTTTCCTTTGATATTCGTTCTACTTTTCCGTTAGGAGTCTTACCCTCTTTTATTATCGTTTACTTCATTGACTGTTTCCTAATTAAAGGTTTTATATGTTCGTCGAATATGTTGAGTTATGGTCTTTTTATTTGTTGGGTTAGTTTTTCACCCTTTTTCTGGATTTGTCTGTAAAGAGGTTTCTTCTGTATGTCTACCGATTGTTTGTGTACTTTTCTACGAGTTGTAATAAGTGATAATGTCTTTACGTTTAGTTTAGGTGTTACTCTTTAGTGGAGTATGGTCAGTCTTACCGGGAGTAGTTTCTCAGATGTTTGTTATTTACGACCTTTCCCACACCTCTTTTCCCTTGCGAGAACGTGACAACCACCCTTACATTTAAGTATGTCGGTGATACCTTCTGTAATACCTCTAAGGAATCTTTTGATCCTTATTTTGGTGGTATAGTGGGTCGTTAGGGTGAGGATGCGTATATGGGCTCCTTTGGTCTTGACTTTCTCTGTGTACATGGGGTTACAAGTGACGTCGTGATAATGTTATTGATCTTGTATCTTCGTTGGATCTACACGTAGCTGTCTACTTACCTATTTCTTCAACACCATGTATATGTGTCACCTTATAATTTGAGTCGGTATTTTTCCTTGTGTAAACTCAGTCAAGACTACTCCACCTACTTGGATCTTGGATAATTTGTCTCACTTCACTCAGTCTTTCTCTTTCTATTTATGTCATAAGATTGTGTATATATACCTTAGATCTTTTTACCATGGCTTCTTAAATAAATGTCCCGTTGTTACCTCTTCGTCTGTGTCTCATCTGAATACCTGTACCCCTCTCCCCTCCTCTCCCACTCTACATACGTCTCATTGTACCTTTGAATGTAATGGTATACATTTTATCTGTCGGTTGTCTTTCAACAACATACCGAGTCCTTTGAGTTTGTTCCCGAGACATAGTTGATCTCCCCACTCTACCCCTCCCTCTACCCTCCGTCCAAGTTTTCCCTCCCCTATATACATATGGATACCGACTAAGTACAACTCCAAACTGTCTTTTATCGTTTTAAAATATTTCGTTAATAGGAAGTTATTTTTTATTTAATTAAAAAATTTTTTTCTTTCGTGGACGACGAACTTCGTCGCGAGTGTCGAACTCACTTACGTCACCGAAGACACTTTCAGACACGTTTGGTAACTAAAATAGAAGTCAGGTCCTTTACCACTTCTGTCTTCACGAAGGGTGCTTGTCAATGTCCATCTCTTTTCGACGTAAAGAACCGCCGTCGAAATCAGAGTCATTAAGGAATGTGTCCGTCACAATTCAATTTCCCCCATAAACAAAATATGACGTCTGCACACATCGAGACCCTACTCTTTACTAACAAGAGTATGAAACTTTCAGTTTGAGTTTTTTTTAAACTGGTGGTTCTTCAAGATTAATATTTGTAAGATTATTATTAACGAAACAATCGTAAAATCCAAATAAAGACACGGGCTCTTCAAATAAGGTGTCACACTATAAGACGAATTTCCTGGTCTGAGTACGACTAGTATTATAAACTGATGACTTATAAACTAGTACAAGTCACACCGGAGTCCATACTTAGGTCTCCAAGGAAGACTTTCTGTCAGATCCGACGACTAACATAGTATAACGAAAAAAAAGGGATCATAAAAAAAAAAAATTAAAAAGACTGACATGGTCTAGAATCAACACCGTACACCCTAGATCAAGGGTTTGGTCCCTAACTTGAGTCCGGGGGACGTAACCCTCACCCCTCAGAATCGGTGACCTGGTGGTCGTCCCTTGAGGGACTAGCATAATTCAAACAGTCCGAAAGGACTAGAGAAAACCCCACACCACACGACTCAACGAGTCACCAAAGACTGAGGGGCAGTGGTCACGGTACCCGACATCGGACGGTCCTAGGAGACCTACACTCTAAAGGGTCCGTTCTTATGACCTCACCCAACGGAAAAGGGGGAGGTCCCCTTGAAGGGAAGGGTCACTGACTTGGACGCAGAGAATGTAGAGGACGTAACCGTCCGTCCAAGAAATGGTGATAAATTTCACACCTCCCGAGGGACAGATAGAGAAACAGATTGGAAATCTCCGAGGAGGTTTCCCTCCTTTTCCTTAGATAGACAGACCGTTCCGTTCCTTTGTTTCACGTCACCCAGGAGTCCCGGAGGAAAGTCCCAAAGAAAAGAAAGGAACTGAGTAGGATGGAAGAATTGCGATCTGGAAAGAGAGACAAGGGGGAGGAAAGGGAGACGACAAAGTAGAACGACCCCGACACCGTCTGGGGAAAAAACCGTCGACCGATCTAAACACCCGGACCTCCAACGAGACGTCCGGTGGAGTACACCCAGGGATCTTTATTCGACACTCCCTCCGTCATCCGGATCCAAAGCCGACGTAAGAGATTGTCTCCAATGGTTTTTGAGACGTAAAATTCCAGGTGACTTAAGAGTGTACTACCGACCATTTTAACTCGGAAACGAATGGTGAACCGGTTGTGGGACTATTCCTTCTTTCCACCCAGACTGAGTGTAGGGTTGAACTAAATGGACTCTTTCTTTGAACTAAATGGACTCTTTCTTTTGTCCGCCGATAGGTGTCAAGACCGTTACCTGACGTCGAAGTGGTGTAGGTAGCTGACGGGTTACACATGTCACGAGCCGTACGAGGGGTCTCAGGGAGAGTGTTTGAGGCGGTGGAGGACGTGTCACTTGTAGACGTCCTCGAGCAGTTTCTACCAACCCTTTCTCAACTCCTCACGTCGGACGTCTTCGTGCACTTCCAGACCAATCGAGTCTGAATCCAGACGTAGATAGACACACGAATCTGTTACTGTGTGTCACCACTGTCCAACTCTCCATTAACGTCGTGGGGACAAAACTTACCCGAGGAGGGACCGGACACTAAGGTAGGTAGGGGCATCATCAGAACCCCGACTTCGTCCTCTTGGTTTTTCCTTTGGTTTTGTTCTCTTAAATGACCCTAGGTCCGGTAATCTTCGAAATCTTGAACGGTTCCGTAAACAACCGTTCCCTTCCTTAACATATCTCTTTAATTGAGATATCGAATTGTAGGTATCGACAAAAACGAGTATTTTACCTAAATTCAATAAACAGAGATACTAGTTCAAGAACTGAAAGGTTAAAGTCGGGGTTTAAGTTCGGTCCTTTGAACGTTTCTTTCCTCCAGTTTGTATTGACTCACGGTAGTTCGTCGTCACCACTTGAGGTAAGTGTCAGGACGTCGGTCGTCAGATCGAGACTTTTGACCTGGTAAAGGGGTCTTATCACTGTAAATGAACTTTGGTGTTTCAGACTTCTGAAACATTTAATAAAGGAAGCGTACGGTACGGACCGTCAGAGTTCACATTTAGGTTTTTCCTCCCTCTTACACACCTAAATCAGTCGGTACTCTAGGACTTCTGACGACTACTACGACCGGATCGTAAGTCACTGGAGCTGACGGATCTTTTCACCAGACACACACATACCTCTGAAGAGAGGATCCTAGAGTCGAGACCCTCTGGGTACTCCACCGAAGAACTCTTGTTAGTCTCGGAGAACCTCCGTCTCATCAAATCCTCTTTGTCTTACCCAAAACTTTAACTTGTCTGTACTCAAATTTAGGGTCGTAATCGTGAATAGACGGTGTATTGGGACCCACTCAATGACGGATCAGGAGGAAAAGGAGTAGATATTTTACCTCTACTCCAATAGTGAATAGAGGAGTATAACCATACTTCTTCTTCAAATCCACGTGGTCCAATTAAAGGTCATCTGACGGACCGTGTGTATGGTCCGGAAGTTATTTACGACCGAGAACAAGTTAGAGAGAACAGATTTACCTTTATCGTACTTCCTCCGAGAAGTGCGACGAGTCAGGAGAATCTACTAATTGGGTTCTAAATGTTTCCCTTTACCTCACAGCGGAACTCTGCTCCACTCTCACGTGAGCAAGATTCACCGTCCAATCCCCTCCCTTCGACAAAAAGTCTGTCATTCTGTGACAAGAACTGACTCACTTTTAAATATACCCCGTTGTCCAGACAGTGTGACGTGAGATACAAGTCAGGTCCTGGTACTGACTTGAAGACACTTAAGATAGACGTCTAAATATTGAGGGACTCTATGGTTCCTCTGGTAAAGAGTCATTACTCTTGGTCGTGTTTTTGATCTATGTTTCTGTTTCCCTCCTTCGTCCATAAAGAAAACCGACGTAGTGTTTGGAACGTCCTGGAATCAAGGGACTGGACCCCAACCATCACTTTGGTCCCCGGTACAATTACTTTCACGGTTCAGGATTGGTGACCTGAGGATCTTTTAAAGGTCTTTTCGTCCATTATAAAGTGTTAGTTACTGGTTCTCATTTGACTAAACAGGAGAAATTACCACTTTAAAAGATTAGAGTACCGTGGTCCTGTCTTCCTGTGAACGTGGTATTGTAGAGGATCACCAGTCTTAGTTTCTGTATTTCAGACTGACTTGACATATGAACACCTCCCAAGACTTTGAGTACTTTGTACTCGGACCATGGTTTCCTCGTCCAGACTAAGACTGAGTCCAGATTCGACTCTTATCTAGATTCCATAAATAGGGCTATACCCTCCTTGTGCGACAACTCCTCTCCCGTAACGACTCAAGAGTCTTTCGTTTAGACGGAACGAGACGATCGATGGAGACTCGAGGGGTCTAGAGGTGTCCGAGTCTCTACTCATCCACAGGACTCGGAACCGACCGTCCTTGACTATCCGACCCCCTCTCTCTACTGACCGGACCCCATAAGTCCTCCCCTCTGGTATCTTCCTCCGAAAGAATATCTTTATGGACCACTGGAACTACATAAGGTGAAAATATCTCCGATAGCGGGTCGACAAGAAAACAAGAGACCCGGTTCCCCGGATACCTGTTGACCTTAGATCTCCGTTGTGTCCTCCTTCACCCCTTGTTTTTTTTTTTAAACCCTGATAAGATTAGAATTTCCTCTGTAAACTTGTATATGAACACGACTGTCTGGATCGTCACTGCCTTACTTACCTGCATTCTCTCCGACAGATCAGAGACAAGGATTCAAAACTACACTATTAACGGAAGTTCTTTGGTTTCTTCACATTAAGTAATGTATATTAGAACTGTAAATAGACCTTCTTTTCCTTATTGGAGAAACACTGACCCCATTTCTTATTATAGGAACTAGGGAAGATCCCATACCCACGTACCCTTTCCATTGACTAATTGACTGGTCTGTATAAATTATATTCTTTCGTTTGAAGGAAAGGTGTGATAATAAAGATTATCTTAGATTAGGATTAAGAATCGGTTCCAAAAGATCAATAAAGACGACAAAAAGTTGGTTAAAGTGAGAATTGAAGATCTTACCTAGTTATGATTGGACTTCAACAATTTTAATTATGTCACTGATCCTTTATTTTAGGAGAAACGTAAGACTTATAGGAAATATTTATTCTGCGAGTACATGTTGATTATCATACCGTCGATTTATTTAGACTGGTTTTCTCCCGTTTCAATTCGAAGAAGAGGTGGTATTTCTGTGCCCCGACAAAATATAAACCTTCGACCCTGTGTCAACCGAAACTTCATTTTTGTCGTAAAATAGGATCGTCCATAAAGGAATATGGAGTTGGGAATGGGCTTTGTATCTTTGGACCGTCCCGAAACTGAGACCTTCGGTCCCCTGTTTCTTTGGTGGACGATTCTGTCTGTTCTTAGGTCGTCGTTTTGAAAGGACATCGAGTGTCTGGACTCACTTTTCCTCACAAAGACTTAAAGACGACAGGTCTGACTCGTGTTTGGCCTACCTGACCTTTTCGAGAACCTACGACCTGGCCTTGACAAGGAGAAGGTAGGGTGTCCACCGTGCACTCATGTTCTAAGAACTGACGTGCTATTTGAACTTTTCCATGAGGTTGCGGACCGCCACACCCTCTTCCTCCCTATCTCTCCACAATTTCTACCCAAAGGGTCCACCGCGATCACCATTTCTTGGGCGGACGGTTACGTCCTCTGTATTCTCTACACCCAAGTTAGGGACGCAGCCCTTCTAAGGGGACCTCCTCACGTACCGTTGGGTGAGATTATAAGAACGGACCTCTTAGGGTATCTGTCTCCTCGAACCGTTCGATATCAGATATCCCAACGTTCCTCAACCTGTACGGACTTTGTTGAATCGTGTATTTCTACCAGTCCTTGATTGTGTACTTCCTCACTTCCCATCTCATGGTCGTTTAATATGTGATTGGAACTCTCTACCTGAGTTGAAACCTCTATTCGTGAAATCATAAAAAATTTTTAAAATAACCGTACACCAACTAAATGTTACAACATAATGTGATCAAAAGCCATATATCGTTTCACTGAGTCAAATATATATATATACATATGAAAAAAAAAAAAATTCTAAGAAAAGGGTGCAACCGGTAATGTCTCATAACTCGTCTCAAGGGACACGATATGTCGTCCAATAATAATGAATAGAGAAAATATGTATCATCCCTTCATGAAATTAGAAAAATTTAATCTTTTTACAAAAAATGAAATTAAAAATTTTGGAAAGGAGTTTTCAGGTTTACCAGGAACTGTCATTCATAGATACATGACTCTCTTAACGGTTTAATAAAGTACATCGACACCTTCACTTATTGGTATCTGATAATGCCTTCGTCGACTTAAGTTCTTCTATATCCTAGTTTTCTTTTAATTTAAAGAGAGTAAAAAGAGTCCAGATCTTTATTTTCCGATGTTTTCGTTACTATATTCTTGGAGAGAATTTAAATAAGGTTCTTCCTTCTCATGAAATTCTTCAGAAGACGTAGAAACTCTTTGTCGACCGCGGACTGTACACGGTCGGTAGAGTGGTCCCCAGGTCAAACCTCTTTTAGTCGGAGATCAACGTGTCCTCGACCGTCTGGGTTGTGTGGGTAAGTGGTAGGAGAGAGTCTGGTCCTGTGGACGGTAGTTGTCAAATACTTGTTCTGTCCTCTGTTTTGAGGGTATTGTACACAACCCTCGTCTTAGACTAAGACTCCTCGGGGACCTCCAACCGGGTACGAATACTCGACTTATTAAGAGAAAATTCTCTTAAGTTCTAAGATATGTAAGATTAGTTTCTTTCCGATTTCTAGAGGGTCTGTGACCTTTCCGTCTCAGTACCTCGTAACTCCTCTTTGAATAGGTTCCTACTTTATACCTCGAGACCGGTGGAGAAGTTTCTTCGAAAAGGATTTGAGAACTACACTTCATTTTGGAGGGGAGGTCGGTAAGATACGGTTCTAGGATAAATAAAGAAATTATCGTATTAATTAAAAAAGGAGTGACTGAAACATACAAGTAGAAAGATACCAAATAGACAACCTGTACAAATAACAGACGGAAAAGGGGTGCACTTACCTCCACGATAGTTCCGACTTGGAAAGACACACCCAAGGACGACTTAGGGGTCACCCATTGGGTTACAGACTGTGTACCGTCCATAGTTCGTTATAACCGACTTACTTACTGAGAATCTTCTTTTGATTCTATGGTAGAGGTTCCGGAATTCGTTAATTAAAGACTTGAGTGTGTCTTGAAAAACGTAAATTGAGGTACACATGGGGAGTTAATACGTCCCTTGGAGTGTCCACGACCCCAAGTCTCTTCTTGTCTTGGGTCCGGGACGGGAGTGTAGTGTGAACCGTGAGACAAGACGTGAACACAAACTCGGATTAAGGGGAATCCTGTGTCCCCTACACAAGAAGGTCCCCTCTCCCGTCAGAATGAGGAGAGACGTAGAGCCGTCGGTACTGTACGACCAACGGGTCGATTGTGTATGACGTACTTCCAGTCTTCACTCTGAACGCCGGAGTCCAAAAATGTCTTACACGACTCTTGTCCGTCCCTTTTATGTCTAAATACTAAACTAAAACAGAGAAATTTGACTACTATGAATCCTCTTCTACACAAACTTGACAATGGTGTGCTTATTGTGTTCGTATCCGGGTGATCATGAATCTCGTCTACTACTCTATAAGTTTGTCCTGTCTCTTTTTCGTCTTGATGAAACGACGGTAAGAAGAAAATAATGATTGATCTTTCCCACCCTTTCTGTACCAATTTTTCGTTGAATTTTGTTCACTGAGTTCTTGTTCTTTTCTGTCCCTGCTTTCCTTTCTTTCTTTGGTACTTGAACGAAATTCACTCAAGAGTCTCCTATGCTCCAAAAAAAAAATTTTTTTATCAATTATACCTCTTGACGACTCGTTCTCTCTTTAGTTGTAAGAGTATCCACCAAGAGATGTCGTCTTCGTCGTCAGTACTCTTTTGCTCAATGGTCTTTCACATCAATTGAGTGTCACACCTGTCAGGGGACCTTTCCCCTTGACAGGTCGTGACGTTTCGCGACGGACTAGTACCGAAATTCTAATGGAAGAAGAGTTGTATAGGTGTATGTCACGTAAGTGAGTCAAGAAAAATGAATTTTGTCAATATGTTTTATGTCACAAGTCATTTATGACTTCTTCCCCTTTCATAATCTATTAGAATAAAGATTAGTGACAACCGAATAAAGATTGGTTGTAACCGAATCTTTCTCTATGCGATGAAATCGGTCACCTTCGTTTCCGACTGTGATTCCCATCTTCGCTCCGTCAGCCCTACTGATGCTCGGCGTACGTGTAGTAGGGAGGGAGGACGAGAGTCTATGTTACTACTCCTTATTTCTGGAAAATCCCGTTTTAGTTTCCCTCTTTTCCCGTCAATCCACCTAGTTCCGTCAGTAAGGTGTGACAGATGTGAACAGGACGTGAGATGAGGTGCCTCCAATGAACGTTTCAAGACGTCCCCACCCGGGAAAAGTCCTGTAATGGGCGTACCGAAGGACTTACACCAGGACTGCTTAGTCAAGACGACTCGTCAGGTACATGGTGAAGTTTGTCGCCTAATCGAGGGACCCTTTTTCTTGTCAGGTCTTTGGGGTGAAATTAGGTTTTCGTTACGTCGGACTTTATGGACGTCAGGATTTAATCGGTATCTCCTTTATTATATGACGACTGTTCGATCTTACGTCGTTACCTAAGTAGTGTCGACACCTTAGAATTCTGGTGGACTCTGGTCTGTTGTGAGGACTGGTTCTCTACGGTGTAAAGTTAGTCGTCAACCTCAGTAAGAAAGGGTGCAGGGGACCCTGTGTAAAGAAAACTCATGTTATTTCAAAAGGGTTTCAGTACCCGACCTACACACAAAAGAAACAACTTTTGACGATTCAGAGGTCTTATATGTTGTTACTGATCATTTATCGTCCGAGACTTATTTCCACATACCAGGGTACACGGAGAGGAACGGTAGGGTTAGTAGAATAAAGGAATCCTGGTTCAATAGACTCACCGTACCCTGATGTCCCAGTCTTTCAGACGTGTATATGTACCGGCTTCTTAAGTCTCCAGTTCTCTTGTCCGGGAGACGTCTGTCGTCCCAAGTGTAGACCCCGTATAGTCAGAGTTCGAGACGTAGGAACTCGTTCAATACACTCGAGAGACAGGAGTGAGAGAAGTAAATTTTATGTCCGTCGTTATCATGTAGAGTTTAATGACACTTAAGATTACTCTACTGTGCACATTTTAGATATCGTGTCACGGACGAGAGAGGTTTCACTGTAGTTTCATAGTCTCAGGTCACTAAGGTGTCGAAGTGATGGGAAGTCCAAAATAGAGAAGTTTTGAATACAAGTAAGGTATCTGATTATGCCGTCGAGAATTTTAACGAGATTGCCGAAATCTATTGGACACTCACGAAGGGTACAAATGAGAAACATAATAGAGAAAATGACTGACAGAAAAGAAAGGAAACTATAAATAAACACCTACGATATAAATCGATAAGTGTACGAAGAGTGACTTTTTTGTTCTATAAAAATCGTCGAGAAGGTAGTAAAGAATCTTCCTTTTCGTACTTTTGATACATTATTTGATATCATATTTTGCAGTCGTTTTTCGGGTGTCGATTGTAGTAAGAGTTACCGTTTTCGGACAGAAAGATAAGTTTGTGTTCAGGATTACTACTACGGTTTACGTTGAATGAACATACGGTCCCGAGGTCGTTTCACGAAGACCTACATGCACAGGTAATGTCCAGCCTTCACCTTTATAAACTACAGAGCCTCGTCCAACTACTACTTATGGATCCTCTCTGTTCCACATCGTCTTAAGTCACCTTAAGTCGTCTTAAGTTTGGATGGGGGTCTTCCTTTGTTGAGAACTAAGAAGTTCCCTACCGTTTGATGTTCACAAAAGAGGTCACAAAGGTCCCCTACATTCTGACGGTAAGGCCCCTACATAAAGACCGTACAAACAAGATGACGATTGTTGGGACCGGAGAGTAAGGTCTGTACCCTGAGTAAACAGTTGTGGTCACTGAGACTGGAAGAGAGAAGTGTTATTACGAGTCACCATGTTATACCTGGTTCCCTTCTGTTTTGTTATAGACACAACACCGTGTTTGTAATTCCATAGAGTTTTTGAACCTTTTCTCTCTTTTTTTATGACAGGAGACTCGGTTTAGTAGGATGTCTTCCAACGTGGGAAGCCTTTAATCCCAACCAACCGGTGCCTCGGTTCTTCTTTTCGGTCTCTTTGTTTGAAACGTTTTATGGTGAGATTGAGAACGCAGACGACGAGTAGATAGTATGTCTGAAATTTCATAGACCAACAGGAACTTGTGTATCAGGAGGACTTCCTGACCTGTACAAGTCGTTTTGCGTGACTTATAAGTCTAGTGACAGAAAAAAGTGACTCGTTGGAAGACTCTGAGACCAAGGGTCTGTTGACAAATGTCCCTCTCCCACACTACGAGTCTGGTCGTGTCTCTCAGAGACGAATAGGAGACAAAAACAAAAACTATAAATAAATGAACCAACACGACCCAGAATCGACACCGTGTGTCCGAGAAATCACCACCGTACACTCTAGATCAAGGGACTTGTCCATAACTTGGGTCCGGGGAACGTGACCCCCACGTCAGAATTGGTGACCTGGTGGTCTTTTTAAAGACATAGGATGAAACATTCACGTTTTGCTCGACAGAACAAAGGAAATAACCAGAGACCCGGAAAACAACCACATCCAGTGATAAAGTCGTTGGGACGCTATCATACTCTGATTCATAGTTTTGGTGTTTCGTCTCCAGGTCTAAACGAGTATATCTCTACACGGTCCATCCGTCCAACAACCAGAAGGAACCACTGTGAGTAGTCAGGGAAAGGACAACCCGAGTAGACGTAGTACACGACTGAGTGAGTTTATTTGACGGAAGGAGTCTAAAAGTTTTTCATACACTGTCCTTATTAGTTATTTTTAGTCCTTTCCATTCTGAATGGTTTCTGACTTTATGGTCGTCCGGTATAAAGAGACACAATAGTAGGTTTTAGTGTTTCTCACATAGATTCTACAGGACGTCTTTGACGTTGTCGTATTTTTGGTCTCCCGAGTCCAGAATCCTGGAACCTGTGTACCAGTCTGCAAGTTTGTGGTTACTTAAATAGAGGGTTTGTTTGTTTTAGTTTGTAGAGGATTCTGGAGTTTGATGGTGAATTTTTATTGGACCATAAGGTAGAGGTGGATCGGTTCTTTATTGATCCACTTGAAACCCACAAACTAATGTCGGGTTTCCCGGGATTCTCTCTGGATTTCTCCGAGAAGGACAACCCCTTCACGATTTGAATATTCCTTTCTCGTTAATGGATTTTTTAAATCTGGTGGGTATTTCTTATCGTTAGAACTTCCGTTGTATTGACTAAAACTACGGTTTAAGTGAAAACTCTTTTTCACGAAAGAAAGGACCCTGGGGCTTTAAGTCGTCAGAGACTGACAGATGATACTGGATGGAGACATCTCCTGTAGACCTATTCCTACACTGTTCGATCCGGAATGGATGTCTTTGAATAAAAAACCAGATCTTTAATCATAGGGTCCTCTTCTCTCTTGCGTCGACTACTCCCGACAGTTTCTCCCATTTTCTAGACCTCTGTAAAAAGAAAAAAACTCGTTCACGGAAAAAGAAAGATTCTACGTTTTCAGGTCCCTCTCTTATTATTTATAAGTACCTACGAGGGTCAGAAGTTTTTAGTTTGGATTATGAGACAACAAGTTTTACGTTAAATTACTATATTACAAATGTTGAACGAAGTTTTGTTGTATTCCATCTTCCGTACCTACTCCCTAAATACCCGTCCCGACCGGTCCCCAACTACTGTCAGTCCCTACTTACTGTCCCTCTACATCCCAATAAATAAGACAGACGTAGAAACCTACGAACTTTAAAAGGTTATTTTTCATTTTCTATTAATTTTACGATCGTATAAGGGAAATGAAAGAGAGGACCGACCGAACTCTGTTTATAACTACGATTTTGGTCTTTACGACCATCCTACAAGAGAACAGTCCTTACATTGTTGAGTTGGAATTTTTCTAGTGTCTCGAAAGTATCATACACCAGACAAGATGACCACTTTAAAAATTATACAAATCTTCCTTTTTTACGGGACTCACATTTAAATAGAGTTCAAAGTTTTGATCGAACATATTTCAAAGTTTTCGAACAAACATATTTCTCAAGAAAATTTTTAAATACCATGAGACTAGTTAATTGTGTTTTAAGTATGTTCTGAAGTATTTTCATGTTTCTTTATGTGTCTGAAATTTTAATAGGGAGCAAACGTCTGTGGCACAACACACAGTAACTCAGTTGCCTCGACATTTTAGTTTCACGTCTGTCACGTCACCATTGTCTAAACTAGGGACGGCACTACCTCGGTTCTCACAGGTGTGTGCCTGTTCCGCGGAAAAACTTTAAGTCAGAGATCGGATGTAAGGTGACGAGAACGACTAGTGGGTTTCGTGGAGGTAAGAGGAGTCAACCCAAGTCAGGTAACACGTCTTAGGCGGATGGTCCGAAAGTGGTAACCCTTCACGGACCCTAAGAAGAACCCGAGTTCAGTCCACCCGTTTGTGGACCGAAGATGTGCCACACCTCTTCGGGATTCCCATTGTTGACCCCAACCCGTCACAACGACAGTCAAACGAGTCCGGTAATCTACCCTTCACAGTGTTTTCCTGTACTCTTTCGGGTACTCCGTCTCTCGTCCCATCTCAAGGGACCAGACCTGAGAATTCACTCTCTGACCCGTTTTAGTCCTCAAGGTCAAGTACCTCTTATAAATCTCAAGAAGATCTATTAGGTCTCTCACCCCGGTCCTCCTGTGGTCCGACCCAAACACCATCTCCAAATCTCTCATTCGCTTCTTTCCTTCGCTCACCTCTGGATCTCCGTACGTCCGCCGTCGGGTGTGACCCTAACAAAGACTCTCCGACGGGAAATTAATAGTGAAACGAAAGACCCTTCTTTTTGTTCGGTCTTTATCCCAAATTTTGAATTTATAACAAAGATTTTCCATTATTTGGACTACACTATGGATGAAATTTCTTTCTTCGATTAACTTTTTTTCTTTTTATTGAAATAGAGATGAGTGAATTGATATATGGAATTTTTCACCAGAGTCTCCGAATATCCGTCTTTAGTTCCCCTTCATTCCGGGAGACGGGTCTAAGAACGAGTCGATCGTGTACACTTAACCCACTTTCGGTATGGAATTGTTAAAGGAGGGGTGACTGTACTGCGTCGGCGGGTTCCTACAGGTACTAGGCCAGACCTTTCCGGAAGGTAAAGTCGTCTCGTTCCTCCAGGTGATCCTTCGTTCGTGGTTTTTACCACTTGGGACCGATACAGTACCCGTTCGTTTCGGATCTAAGGGGAACGGTTCCCACCCACCCTAGATCTCTCTGTCTTTGTCGACCTTCGTCACTTTGTCGGAGGTCTCACGACGCTAGTTCCGATGTCTGTGTAGACATTTTGGTACCTTTTGGGGTATCGAACGATAATGGTTCACTAAGGAAGTCGAAACTTACTCTTCTTAGGGGAGTGACACCGTACTTTTTCGTCTTCGTTGTTAAAGACAGAGAACTATTTATAATCGTTCTGTTTCGTCGTTCACCCCTGTCACCTCCCGAGGGGGGACGCCCGTGGGACCGGATGGCAAGACCCACTCGAACCACCTCCTCTCGACACACCTTTACTTCTTTCTGAGAAACCACGACGCGACCTTCTACTCCGACCTCCCCTACAATCCCGTCGGTAACATTAGGAGAAACGTCGTCCCGTCCGGGTCCATGTCTCGCACCAACAATTTGCACGATAAGAGTAGTGTGACATCCGTATTCATCTCCTGTGTCTTATAAAGACCTTGGTACGGTGCACATTTTGTAGTCCAGGGTCCCTTAAAACCCAAGAACTCCGACCTGGAACCTGGAGTCCAGGACAGTCTTCTCACGAAGGATTCGTGAAATTTTCGCAAAAGGTAAAGAAGGGGGTCTTACCGAGTGTACGGAAAATTTCTTTTGTACCGCTTCGAGTGCCGGAGATAGACAACACGTCCTTTGAAACCCATGGTCGATACGACACTATCGACTGTCTTAGTCTCAGAGTTTACCGTCCAGAGGTTTACATGCTCGGTTCCGACATTACCGTGTTTCCCCGACTTATTATCTAAGGGTGCTGATCACCTCACCCTTCAACCTTTGTCTCCGGGACGACCACGCTAGACACCCTTTTCTGTTTTCGGACGGGTGTCCACGGGACGACAGAGGTGGACGTGGGGTGGGATCTAGGAGACCGGGTGAGCCCCCTTGGTGGACTGGCTCTTGGTGTACACTCTCACCAGACTCGCCCCCTGTCTGGGTCCGAGGCATGGAACATGTGCATCTCGAGTACCTACAGTAGCCTCTCCCACCACGGTAGCAGGGCGTAGTTCCCACTCTTACGTTTCGGCTTCTCAAAGAAAAGGGGAAACAGAAAACGACGTTAGTCTCCGTTCGTACTCAACAAGACGGAGTGTGGAGGGAAAGGTTGTCTTTAAGGGAAAAAGGAATAGTGGAACACACGAAATGAAGAAACAGGGAATGAAACAAGTAATTTATCCATCGTTGGACTACCGTTCTTCCTAGTCTTTACATGATCCGACTCAAAGGTAAATATAACGTTCCATGTGTCCGATGGATCTTGGTTTGTCTTTGATGTACCGATCAGAACTATTTGGTCCCCGAGAAATTCTTCCTCAAATGATATATGTTTCCTTTGGGGGTTTCTCCTTACTGAGACCGTTAATAGGTGACAGGTTCAGTCTGTGATGTTTTCCGGTTGTTGTAGTCTAGAGTAAAAATTTTTTATAAAGAAAAACTACACCTGGTAAAAATTTCAGAAGTAACTTAAACAATGTTATGGATTGATCCCTAGCTTGGGTGTTGGGACCTTGGCTTACACTTCAGAATTGGCGACCTGGGTTCCTTCAGCGGTCTAGTGTGTAAAAACCTAGTGACAGGTTTTTTGTCAGAGACTACTGTAGGGTGGAGACGCATGTGTTGAGGAGTAAAAGAACGGGACTATGATCATTCTTGAGAATAAAGACAGGGTCTCTTCCTTCTCAATATAAGTATAAGAGTTTCGTTACACCTCTCTCTTTAGAGTGAGTGACCTTGTCACAGACTTGAGCTTCGCGTCTACCCTCGGAGCCTTGGCCAGTTACCCCTACCCGTTAAACTATTAGAGAGGGGTCGCTCCTGACAACGACACCATCTCCTGCTTCCTCACCATCCTTGAGGACAACCCGAGAGGACTTGGGTTCGACTACGTCAGGACCTTGTCTCTTCGTCTCGTTGTACGGTGGGATGACCTCCCCAGGGAACCTAAAGAGACAGTGAGCCTGTAAAGTGAAGAAGGAAACACTCCCAGAATAAAAAGGTAGTCCGGTTTAGATAGTCCACTGACTTTAAGTCTGAGACCCCCGTTGACACTTCTACCGTATGCCTCGGTCGTCAGTGTCACGAGGAACAAGAGGAACCTCGTCTCCGTTGGCGTGTGTGGTGAGTCAAGTGGACTTCCTTCGACTCACCACGGTAGACTTAGAGATTCCGTCTGAGAAGTAGGAGTAATTCTTTCTTTGCCTGAGTCGTTTCAGTCGACATATGTCTCGAAAGGTCTAGTCTCTTTATTAATTTATTGTTTTGCCTCTCTTGGCCAAAAGATTAGAAGTCGGGTTTCCACGTGACCGTAAAATACGACGGATACCGACTGACAAGAACCTGTATTGGTTCCATCTGATCTAAATTGAACTGGGGTCAAAGGTTTATAATGACACTTTTACGTCAGGGTGCGGGGGGCCCTTCGACGTCCGTTATGTTCGGCCTCGTCGAGGAACAGGTGTGTCCCGTCTCACTTGTCGACTCTCGAGACGACTGGGGGTGTAATAAGTACGTTTGTTCTTAGCGGAATCAGGAACTCCACCCAAAAAAATTACTGTGTGTATAGAGACAAAGATTATGGTGTAGATGGGAGGTAAAGAAAGATAATTTATCGAAACTCTCTACTGGCACTGATTGAAATGGAGGAAGGAAGACATTTTACACCTACTAGTAACGACAAGACGGATGGAGTACTGCGACAACAGCTGTGTGTCTTCGTTCCAAACATTTTCTGACTAAACGGAAGATGGTACACCGTACGTTTGTTACGGAAGAGTAAACGGTTCCTGAACTGGTACTGAACTGACTCCCTTTTTGACTGTATTACTTTCGTCTTTTGTCGTGAGGTCCAGAAGAAAAAATTAGTTCTCACAGTCTCCCAGGAACACGACGTGACCAACCTTTGGTGGAAACCCCCGGACTCAGACGACAAGGAACAGTGTATTGGACCATTGTCGTTCACCCATATGGGTAAATGATTTCTCGTTTATATTGGAAGATATAATCGAGATCCTGGATTATTGTCCAGGTTTTCTCACCCTGGATTATTGTCAATGGTTTTGATTCGTCGACCTACGATCTGTACACCGACTTTTTCATTGTACATCCTGTCTTGACCTCCCTTATCCAGATTTACTCCTGTCCTTCCTAAGTCCAGTCTGTGATCCTTCTTAAAGACTTTTCCGACATACTGGGACCTTCAGTAATAGTCTCGTATGACGTCCCAAAGGGACTTCTCTTCGATTCCACCTCTTCTCAGAATCCTTCACTAAACTCAAGTCAGGGAGAACTCCTCCTACCCAGACTCCTACCCTGAGACCTGTTTCAGGTGTCTTTTGACTTTAATAATGTCCTAATCGACGGTGAAGTTTGACTGGCCGTTTGGAATGGAAGTTCTAAAGTGGTAGACGCATTTCGTGTATGTACCAGTGAAGTTATAAGAAAACATGTGAGAAAGGGGGAGAGAGTTTTAGGGGGAAGAGGTCCCACTCCATGTCCAGTAACGCCTATAGTGGACACCCCTTTCTTCACGGTGCATAAGTACTGACGTCTTCGGTGACACGGGGTACACGCACCTCCTGTTCCGATCGTAGACCTAGGAGGTCCCAAGTCCCTCCTCGAGTCCCGTAAGGTTCGAACCAATTAGTGTCACCGGCAAGGTGGTTATAGTCACGTCGTCATGAGTCCACCCAATCAGTACACAGGAGAGTCAGACTTAGAATTACGACAAGTGGTGTCGAACCGATCCCACCCTTTTCCGTCTGACGCCCCCTGACGAGTCGGAGAGAGGGGAGGTCTCTTACCGACATTAGATTAGGAGGTTTTCTCCTTTCCAAAATGTTAGTTTTCCTTCTCGTGAAGGAAATTAGCATAGATACAGAATTGGTGATTGAGGAGCAAGAAAGGGAGAAAGGATGGAAAGAAAACCGTCGGGAGGTAGAAAGACTCAGACGGATCTCCTATGTTACGAGGAAGGAAGACGTCCGAATGGATCAATTTAAGGGACGACCCCACGGTTGTCTCCAGTGACCTACCAGTCCAAAAGAAGAAAAACATCGTTCACGAGACCCTCGTCTACTGAGGGGTCTTCGCGTCCAACCCGTGACCCCGTTGTCACAACCCGAGGACACGAAACTCTGGTCGGGGACGTCGGGTGTGATCGCCTCGGTCGACGTTCAGACTTTACTGGGTTCAGAGTTTGCGGAAAAAGAAATTCCCCCCACCTTGACAGACAAGTACATATTTTCCTCGAATATACCCGACGAGATTCGAAGATTTGGGTGTTTCACTGGTTAAAATGAATTGTGTTTGATTTCTTCCCGAAAGCTGAACGTTTTTTTCTTTTTTCACTTCGGAGAACCCCCACCCACCCCTCCCTTACAAGTTTCCTTCTTTTACTGTTCCCTTTGGTCCACTCCGGTTTCACTCCTACACGACCGTCGGACTTCTCTAGTTGACTTTCAATTACCTTGTTAAGTAATTGAACGTTTCGTTTGGTTAAGTCTTTCGTTTCAGAAAGGTGAAGTCAAAGATCTCTTTGACCGTGTAGATTCAGACAAGTAATGAACCCTAGTGTTATTGTATTTCTCCGAAACAAAAGCCACTCGATGACTCGAAAGACCAAACCGGTCCATGAATTACTCTCGGAGAAAAGGCGTGACGGGTGAAAAGATTGACACCCACAGACTCACAGAGAATGTGTACTTTGTCACTATCTGATTCTGACCGGGTATAGAACCCGAAATCCCCAGAAGTACAGGTTGGAAGATAAGAATTACAACGGAAGGACGGGATACTCATGACAGAACACAAAAAACAGTGTATTATGAGAGTTTTCTCGTCAGGTACTCCTTGCTAATAAGAGACTGTTACGTCTCTTGAAATTGTACACTTTCGATAAAGGGATTTGTTTATCGGGACTCCGAAGTGCTTCCCTTCTCCTTTTACGGAAGAACTTTTAGTGTACGTTTACGTTGACGACCCGTCCACCCTGGCTGAAGTCTCCCAGGTAGGAACGTCAGACATGTCTGAAAGGAGGACCCGACTCGTCTTGGAGACGAAACTTAAGACTACTCAGATCTTGAAATTAGAAGGAGAAAACTTGTTAGGATGAACCCAGGAGGAACTGAAAGAACGAAACCTCTTCCTTTACCGTTGGGTGAGGTCTCAAGAACGGACCTTTTAAGGTCCCTACCACCTCGGACCACCCGACGGTAGATGCCCCAGCGTGTCTCAACCTGCGTTGACTTCACTGAATCGTCGTCGTCGTCGTCGTCCAGTAATTTTTCTCGTGAACACACGTCCATCCCACCCCTTCCGCTCGTCCTCCTCTTCCTTTTGAGTTTACGTAGTCAAACGATGACAGTCTTGTCTCCTACTTTTTTTAGTCGGGACTTTCATTTTAAGTTTTAATGACCCTTGAATTGATATCCAATAACGGTGATATTAACCCCTTTAGCCTCAACCAATATGGAATTTAAAAATTTTTGACCTTGTCTGTGGAGTCTCGAAAGAGGACTATTATCGGAGAATCAATGTATAATCGAAAAGATACCTTGAATTCATTAATAAGTTAAAGATCCTACTAAACCGTATTTCACTTATCTCTTAAAATTACAGATTTCTTATCCACGAAACAAATTTTAATGGGACCAAATGTAGTCGTGAGAGACCTTCAATAAGAGTTCTGTTAAGTACACTGAGAAGTTTCGTCTACAACCGATGGTCGTTGTCAAAAGATCGAACATGTTCGTAAAATTTAAAGACACCGAGATATGTTTTCCATTGTATAATATCATTCATACAGGGATTTACCTTGTAAAGTTTGAAAAGGATCGTAACATGCTATATTTTATGATTATAGTTTAACCTGTAGTACAATGTCTACCTATTACTGTCTTAAACCAGACAAAACCAAAATGTCTCACTCAAGTATCAAAGACTCGGCGAAGAGGTCCCATAAAATTTGGTCTTACGATTAAAGTTTACTTCGTGACTCAATCTATAAGAATGTCCAAAATCAGAAAATTTTAAAAGATAAATTTATCTTACGGAAAACACTAGTAGATCTTTTACACATTTATGCGTATTGACATGGGAGACTCAATGTGTGACTTCGTCGAACTAAAGTAGTCTAGAAAGAAAAAATAAATCTCTTATCTAGACGGATCTTGGTTCCGGTAAGAGTCAGTCTTATCAACGTTAAAACATTTAATACCGGAGTTAAAATTTTTGTCGAGAAACATTGACAATTACATCGACCCCGGAAGAGGAGTTTTCGAGAGACCTCCTAGTAAATTTAACTTGAGAGGTGATTAAGAGTTCCTTGATCTTCATTGTTTACACTTCTCGAGGTCCTAAATTACTCGGTCCGGACGGAATGTCTCTCGAAGGGTCCCAGGGGCGACAAGTATCGATAGGACTAGCGTGCAATGTACAAATGTTTTTGATGATCATCCTAGCACCCAATTATGACAGTGGTAATCCGAACACATTTGAAATCGTGGTCACCGGACCTTTATAATGGTCCTCTCCGTACTCCTGTCCGTGGAATGTTATTCCAACCCTTTCTCTTCCGGACTCGTCGTCAAAGACACTAATCAAACCTCTGGTGACGCATATAGACTTAGTAGATCCCTCGAACAATCTTGATCTAAAGATTATAAGTGGAAATCTCTAAGATCATCCAGAACCCACCCCGAACACATGAACATAGAAATTTTTCGTAGTCCATTGAGGCTACGAGAGGTCCCAAATTGTAGTCCCCTGGTATTTCACACCCAGACGACCCTTCTACGATCACTTCAGACAGACCCCCACACCTTGACCCATCGAGAATCCGTCGTACCTCCTAACTACCCTACCCATACCTCTCCCCCTCCGAAAAACCTTCGTTCACCCTCATACATAACACCTCCCGTCGGGACTAAGGTAAACGATCCACAGGAGACGAAGGATTCTAACCGTCTCGGAGATTCTCGTAGTCGTTACGGAATGTAGAGACTTACGAACCACGAGTCAACTGTGCGTTGTCTCAAAGAACTTACCCTTCTACTTACTTACTCCGACAAGAACATTCTCCCGAAGTCTTATTTATTAGAAACAGGGAAAACGGCAAAGTGTGTCTTCGGTCACTGTCGACAACCATGTCGACGTACAGTCTCTTGATCCCTGAATTCTCAGCCGTCTCCGACCGTTTGAAAAGGACCTTCTCCGGTCTATCATTCATGGAAAGTCCGAAACACCCGGTGTACAAGAAACAAAAGTGTTGTGAAAATTTGCATTTTTTGGTAAGACTCAACCGTCTGTCATACTGTCCGAAGACCTAAACCGGATACCCGATATCAAACGACTATGTCACAAGTTGACAGGTCTCATCGCAGTGATGGGTCGTTGTGAGGCCTAAGGATCTTCAGCTGTGTTTTGTCGACGACCCCTCCCTCGGTCCAGTCCCTGGACTCCGGCAGACTGCTACAGTCCCTAACCGGACTTTGTAAGACCCCAGGAATCTCTCTCTCCAGAGTCTTCCTTCGTCACGAAACGTCGATGGTCTTAGGGTTCCCCGACCCTTCGTGACCCTGTCTCGACGTAGGTCGTCTCCCTTGTCGCACACGAAGTCGTCGGTCCGGACTAGTAGGTTTCTGGACGTAGGATCACGCTGAAACCTCTTTGTCGAGTAGTGTACAAACGTCCAGAGGAGACTTTCGTCAGAGATGTCTCCAAAGTCTCAGAAGCTCCAGGTCGAGTCCGTGGTCTCAGAGACAATCGTTCTAGCAGAGAACGGTCTGTGTGGTCGGAATGAACCTCAAACCCCCCGTGATGCAGAACGAGCCTAAGAAATAATGTAAGTACAAGGAAGACATGTTTACTGAGTGTGGTGTACACTCCGAGACCCAAGTTCCTATTATCAATTGATGATATAATAAATCTTGAACAGGTTAAACTCTGTCCTAATCTTTCTCGAAGACACCTATCACGAAAGAAAGGGAATTCTGGTACATTTTGATCTTGTGTAGAAGAGGTTCCTCTGTGACGTCGGACGAGCCCTACCCCGGTGAAGATAGAGAACCGTCTTGTCCTCAGAGGACTGTCGTAAGTGCCTCTACACCTCTACAATTGATGGTAGGACATACCTGTCAAAGTCTGTACACTGGTTTCAAAATATACGGCCTCATCGAGAATAAGACTCTTTCTCTGAATTTTTTTTTTGTCCGAGAACCCTTCTAAAGAAATCTCATGGGTCCTTTCTGTCCAAGAAAGAAAAAGGTTGGTTCCGAAGCCACAGTGTGAAGGTAACCAAAGATAACGATGTTTCAGTCACTGCAAGAGACGAGATTGTCTTACTGTCCTTACCCGTCCCTCACTGTAGTGACACATACCAATAAGGAAAGAACCCAGTCCCTACACCCCTATAAGGTTGGGCAACACCCTGGTCTGCACTAGTAAGGATTTGGTAGGGAATCTCTATGCCGGTGTCGAAGCACACTGTGAGTCTGACTGGTGTTAGAAAACTTAGATGAACACCATTTATGACAGTAGTGAGAAAACTCTTCTTGAAAAGAAAGTTTTCAGTACTCTACACAGGTCGTCTCGACTATTCTCGTCGAAAGACGGAAAGACTAAGAAACGTCGAACCCTATTCGGGATGAGTAAAAGAAAAGTTACCCTTATCGACTAAACAGAGTATTTTTAGGAAAGGACATAGATAAGTGGATCCCGAAACATTCCAAAAGATTTATAAGGTTGTACAGGAATCAAAAGAGACTTGAATTATTTGTGGATTTCATTATGTGTCAGAGATCCAACCCGACCATCGAAGGGATTGTAAAACAGTCAATAGGGTTTTCCACTCCGACTACTTCCTAATTATTACATTTACTGTGGGGTGGGGTCATAACGTTGTAAGGTACTTTGTTTACTTCTACCTTTGTTTCGTCCGTATTCGTCTGTCCTGTGTGTTTTCGTCCTTGAATGTGGGTTGATAGAAGTAGAGACGTGGTCTTTCTTTCCCCGCTCTTACTCCCCTGTCGTGTCTCTCTTTGTTCTTGTTAATTCTGTTTGTCCTTTTCTCTTTTTTTGTAGTGAACGTCCAACCACTACTTCGTACGTGAAATATAGTCCCCAGTTTCGTTTCCTGTCTCACATAAAGACTCGTGTTCCCGTTCTCAGCCCCCCGGGGGAACTCCCGACGGTACGGTCGTAACGACGGAAGATTTCCCGTTCCAGTCCCGTTGGGTCTCTCCTCGAACATGGTCCAGACTAAGTCTCTCCCCGTTTCGTAGGGATTTCGTCTCATAAGAAATCCTGTACCAAGAGTTTCCCCCGGGATTTGGTAGTGGACTATCGGACACTCCTTATGTTTACGAGTCCAGGGTGGGGTTAAGAGGACATAGTCTTTGAGAACCCCACCCAAATCGTTACACAAAAAGTGTTCGGGACGTCCACTAAGACTATGTATGATTTCAATCTCGTTATGACCAAATCCCTTTATTTTTTTGAATCGGTAATCGATCTTATATAATTTTAGTGTCCCGTCTAAAGAAGAGTGTTCTCTCTTCGAGTAAATTGATTATACTTTGAACTGGGTATTACGGGTGTCATTTACTATTGGAATGTTTAAGTTCCGAATCTTTTGTTCAATTTTCCAAAGAAAGGGTGTCTCGGTACTGTCCAGACGTAAGGATGGCTGAGGTCCCTTATCTGAGAGGGTCTTTCGACTGTGAATCTTTTGACGTGTCTTCGACCACCGTGTGGGGACGACCGAATCTGCTCCAAACCTCCTCCCGTGTCTGGTGAGGACTCGTTCTCCAAAATTTAATAAGGGAAAGTCAAATGTCAGAAAACCGACTGCCAAAAGAACTTTCAAGATTAACCCGATTACGACTGTTCACTCAGTGTCTTTTGAGTAAGTGGACTTTGCAGACGGGACGAGGTCATAAAGGAGAGGTAAAAGAACTTTTTTTAGAGTTCCTCATTTTCACACAACGTCTCAATAATCAAAGACATTACTTGATTTTACTCAACCCTCCCTTCCTCCTTGATGGGTGTCTTTATGCCGCTATTTGGTTGTTTTCCGATAATCCACGAGTCAAAGTTTTAGTCCGAATTCAAGGGTAAACCAAATAAGAAGATATTAGAACCTACCTCAAAGGACCCAAATACACGGAAGAGACGTTGAGGGTCTTGTGGTACTCGTTACCACCAGAACGGAGCACGAGTGATGGCACTCAGTACTTGTGTCGACCTACGGATACGTCAGACCCGGAACCGACACCGTTTGTCGTCGTGTAGAGGACAAGTGTCGTCAGTGTACCACATAGAATGTGTGAGTACCTTTCGTTGTCCTCTGGTGACCTTTCGGGAAAAGACTTTAGTACACAGTCTATGACCACACCAATCTTGAACAGATTTACGACATTGAGTCTGGATATTCGAGACAGTTATACGAAACTGTTCCTGGACAGACCCGGTAGACTGTATTTCCTGGAGAGGTTTACTCATAGATCATCAAAGAGGGTTTACGACCATCAAAGTTTTATTCTCGGTGTCATATACTTGGTAAGATTAAAAAGGTACGTAAGATTAAAGAGTCTGAAGTCACAACTTTACGAGTGTCAATGATTGTATTAAGTAAAGTAACAAGTAAAGAGAATACTGGTACACAGTTCTTCGACGTTAACGAACATTGAGCCAGTATGGTCGTGGTACTCCCGGTTCCCTGGTGACGTCGGGTCTAGGTTATAAGGGTGCCCACTTCTCACCTGGTCGACGTCCACCTCCCACTGGAGTGTTTCCCTGAAGGGCAGTGTCTGTACCAAAGGGTCCTGTCCACCCGGTGTGGACCTTTGTGACGACGTGTCAAAAGGACGACTAGATCGTCTTGGAAGTCCCGATCGGGATAGTGGAGTGGGTTCCTCCCGTTTGGGTGAGAGTACTATAGAACACCCCCGTAATTTCCGTGACAGTCGACAACCGTGTGTTAGACTTCTCACCGTTAGACACGTTTATAAGAAAGGAGCTAAACAAAGTATACCGTTTTGGTTATGTTATAACATTTCATTAATTGGAGGTTAATTTTAAATTTTTAAATGTAAATTTTTTTAAGAAAGGAGCTCTCCTCCATTCCATTTTCTCTCCTCTCTGTGTCTCTCCTGACGAAGGACGGACACTTAGTTAGGAGTGAAAGTCGAGGTCGTGAGTTATGAAGTTCCTGTTTGTTGAGTCGTTTCTCGTGTAAGTGTCGGGCAGACCTGTGGGATCCTGACGGTGACAGAGACAGAACACCCCGTTTAGTCTACCACTGTGGAGTCGACGGGTCACCTCCTTTACGAGGACTGTGAGGCGAACGGAGTGGTTACTATGACTATGACGAATGAAGGTTGCAGTATAGGTTGAAAGAGTCTTCGGGAAATAGTTGGACACACGGTTACTGTGTGTCTAAGTCTCACGAGTGTTTTTCTAGAGAAAGGTGTCCACTCCATACCTACGACATTGAGAACTTAAATTTCAGACGAATTTCTAAAAACTGACTTCGAACAAAGAAAGATCAGAGACGAGTGAAACAAAAGTAAGATACTGACACACTCCCGATTCTCCTTCCGTTACAGGTTTAGAATCTGTTTGATCAAGAATTTTCTCTCTTTCCTGAAGTTCGTATAGAAAGTCTTATATACTGAGATATAGTACTCGGATCTATCGAGTAAATTTTTACTAGTAGTCTAGTCAAAACCATTAGTGGTTAATAAAGAAGTCACTGTACAACGGTTCTTCGATCCCTACTACAGACCCGAGAAGAGGACTAATGATCCCAGTGTCTCCCGACTCTTTGCGACAGTCCTGTCCTACCCTCTGTACAGGACACCTCCTGTAGTGAGAGGTGTTGTTGATCTACTCCCGGAAAGTATTCGTACCTCAGAAGATTTGTAAATTTTTATTTGTGTCTTAACTGTTCCTTAACTAATTTACCGGATCCTGACAGTGAGTTTTCTAGGAGGACACACGTACTCGTTCTCTGTTTCCGACAAGTGTCGTCGAACGAGACGTCAGTGTCACAGATACCTCTCTCTTATTTTCGCTGTCTTTCGTTCAGACCCGTATTACACCCCTCGCCTTCCTGTCGACCTTAGGTAGTGTACCGGAAGACATACGAGTCCGGTATGAGAGGGGACCCATATACGACCGTACATAAAGGTTATTCTCCTCAAAAGTCCTGGTACCTCTTAAGGTTTCTCCACTAATAAATCTGACCAGTGATAGTCAAGTCAGATCGGACCGAACCGAGAAATTTTTTTTTTCACTTATTCGAAAATCGTCTTGTGACTTACTTTGAGTTACCTTTTCCATCCCAGTACGGAGGACAGTAAGTAGGTCTGTTCCTCGATAAAGGAACAAGAAGGAAGGAAGAACAAGGGTAGATGAGACCAGGGTCTGACGGAGGGTAGGTAGTCTCGGTGCGGAGATAGGAAGGGAGTAAGGGGTGTCGGGGGACAAAGACTACCGGACAAACCTAGGTGACGAGATCGAACTGGGTGTAGACGGAGTGATCCTTCGTACTCAAAACCTAATTGGACGACCTTGGTGTGAACTCTCGGCTACGTAAGGGTGAAAGACGGGACCGAGAGGTAGCTCGTAATCCACTTTCCCCAATCCTGTTAAAGACCGGTCCACCATGATAAGTGTGACGGATTGGATATGGTAAAACGGTTAGGCAAAGGGACTATACCATACCACAAAAGTAACAATACTAAGTAAAAAGACTATGTTTATATAGACGATGAGGATGTACTTGGTCTAAGTGACTGTGATGTCCGTAATAAAAGGAACTTCTCCTACAAGAATACCCCTCTAAGAGAAGATTCTATACATTGACTTCCCTTCTCACATTTTTTCCGTAGGGACACTCCTCGAGACACAACTAAGGATTGTAGGTCAGAGGTGTCCTCTGTTTTTCCAAGTTCTCGGTCTGACACGACACAACGGGACCACTTCTATACACCCCCGAAGGCCTTTTCTTGTTTACGGTTGTTCTCGGTCTCCTCGGTGACCGACGTCTGACGTCAGTCGTGGGACTGAGACCGACGTCTCCGACAGCTACCGACGCCCCGAGGAGTATCACACCAAACGGTGGACGAGTGTTCCCCTCGTGGTTTGAGGTAAGAGGATTGGGAAGAGGGTGGGGTCGGGGTTCTCCAAGACGGATGGACCGTACTACTGTAGTCCTTTAGGGTTAAAAGAACATTAACGGTTAGGGGATAATTTATAGTACCCTAAAAGAGAGGATTAGACAAGGTACAGAGGTGCTTCTTCGACGTCTCTTTACTATTCTGGATGTTTTTGTTTTCGTAAAAAAAATTTGAGTCTTAGTGTGAAGATGAGATCTTTTGTGTATTTCTCAAAAAAAAGGGGGGGGTCTCTTTTTACACGTTTTAAGTCGTAAAAAGAACTCTTTTCAAAACTCCGTCTTTCATATGTAATAAGACTTCTCTATAAGGTCTTTGGATTTTCTTAGATTCAGTTTTGGTAGAGTTTTTGGGTCTCCTGATAAGATAATTTTGAGTCTGACTCTAGACCCTCTAGTTCCACGGGAGGACAGACGAGGGCTCGTAGGGCTTTGGACCCGAGGGACCAAATCGGTGATTTCATAGACTAGCTCGAAGTCAAAGAAGTAAATGAGTTACTCCCTCAACTTTGTACTAAAGTTTTGTCGAAGGTTCAATTCGGACCGGTTCTACGTCAATCTGTGTGTGAGGTTTCTTTTCGTCGGATAAAGAGGAGGGTCCAAAAGGTGTTAACGTTCTTCTGGACAGGAGTCATCCCGGCAGGATTGACTCCGAGAGACTTCGGATACCACGAGGGTCGTGTCTCCCGCCCCAGGAAAAGATTGTGACAAATGTACCGGTCACAGACACTCAGTACCTGTTTTTAGTATTCTGTGACTGTTACCGTACCTTTGAAACCAGTAAGACCCTTCCTTCTGTTTTAAGTCGTAAGATTGGAACAATCCACTACCACCTTTGACGAAAAACCAACAAAGAAAATTACATAATAATGGCGATAGGGAGAAAATTTTACAAAAGGTACAAAATTTATGTGGTATCGAAGTCTTGAACATCGGTTCCCATGTATTTATTTTATGTACTTATGTCGTTTCTTGTGATATTTATAACCGTACTTGTCAGAAGGTTTAACGTTGAACAGAACAATTTTTCATTCCAAGAACGAAATCAGGCCGAAATCCACTCCCTATACTTGAGGGAAATGGAAGGTCGTGTGACGCACATACATCGAGGAACCGTAGGTCCGTGCACACTCCTTTTTGCCCGAGAATTTTGGTCACTCTCTCCGGGACTCCTTGGGGTGCGATGTCTCAAAATCTCTTAAGTTCATGAGGGTCGACTCGTAGAGTTTGAAATATCGGAGACCCAACCTTGACGAGACTCCTGGGAGGATCGACTTTTATACGACTGGAACTATCTCCAAGAAGAGTTGTTGAGATTCTTGACGGTACGGAACGTCACCGAAATGTGACAGTAAATTCTCGTTGAACCCCCTAAGGGACTATCGAGTCAACTATTTCTTAGACGGACGTTCCGTCCTGTGGAGTCAAACTAAAGACCCAGTCCTTCTAGGAGACCTCTTCCCTGTCCGATGGGTGAGGTCATAAGAACCCGAAGGGAACACCGAGTCGACCATTTCTTAGGCGGGTGTTACACCTTCTGAACCCAAGTTAGGAACCCAACCCTTCTAGGGGACCTCTTCCCTTTCCGATGGGTGAGGTCATAAGACCAGATCTCTTAAGGTACCTGATATATCAGGTACCCCAGTGTTTCTCAGTCTGTACTGAACTAACTGAAAGTGAAAGTTCCCGTTGAAACATAAATATTGTCCAAATATTGTAATTTTGTTTCTTCCAATATATTTTCTTCAATACTTTATGAAAGTTCCATTTTTAATAGACCTCTTTGTACCAAGATATATTTACACTATCAATAGAAGTTCTCATATAATTTTCAAGTGTACAAAAATAAATATACATTAACTCCACGTCATCTACATATTATAATACATTCATAGTCCACATGTTGTCTCACTAAGAGTCGAAAGTTTCCATACAAGAAAGACATCAATAGTATTTTATAACCGGTATACGAGACACAACTATATGGCGACATCACACAAATAAAGTACGTGTCACCAAACACGGAGAACCACGGAGTGGGGAGGGGTACAGGGAGAGGGGTGACCTTTCGTTCTGGAACAAGAGATATAGACTCAGACAAAGAAAAGACAATATAAATGATCAAACAAAATGTAAAATCTAAGGTGTACATTCACTATAGTACTTCATAAGGCAGAAAGAGATTGAAAACAGTGAACCGATTATGGGAAGTTGAGGTGGATACGTCGACGTTTACCGTTTTAAAGTAAGAAAAAATTCCAAGTCATGATAAGAGAATATGTACCGGTGATGTAGAAGAAATAGGTAAGTAGACCACTACCTGTGTCCAACGAAAGTATGAAACCATTAATATTTATTACGAAGATACTTGTGACCCCACGCTCGTAGAAAAGTTTTATCGTAAATTTAAAAAAAGTCTATATATGGGTCGTCACTTTGACACCCCAGTATACAGACAAAAGTCAAAAAACTCTTAGGAGGCATGACAAAAGGTGTCTCCGATGTGGTTAAATGTAAATGTGGTTGTCCTATACTCCCAAGGTAAAAGAGGTGTCGGAACGATTGCAAACAATAAACACAGGAAAAACTGTTGTCGGTAAAACTGTCCAAACACCACTATATAGTAACACCAAAATTAGACGTAAAGAGACTACTAATTACTATAACTCGTAGAAAAGTACACAGACAACCGGTAGACATACAGAAGAAACCTTTTTATAGATAAGTCCTCCAGAATATCTAAAAATTTGTCACGAAGATTAAATTAGTTTGTAAAGTATAAGTCAAATCTTAATTACGATTGTACATGTTAATGTGGTTCTAAATCTATGTATAATTTGTGTCAAAAATTTATTTTCGTCCTTTTTTTTCCTCTTCAACTTGATTCTACTTTCGACGAAACTTTATTTCTAAAAGATAAAGTCAAAGGTTTACTGACTATTACCGTCTGATTAGTAACTAAGAGTAATCAGTCCGAAGGAACCACTACGGTTGTGACTTTTCACTATAATTATACACAGAAAAAAACCCCCCCACGTCCCATACATCAGAAACAAGTCCTTTTGTGTCTGAAGTGTTACACTGTTTGGGACGTTGTGAAAACAAGTGAGACCTAAGCTTGACGTTGAGTTCAATGGATAGATTCGTGTTCCTTAAGTGGTGTCTTTCTCGTCTTTTACGTGATACCAGTCTTCATTACCGGTTTTTTTGTGTACTTTTCTGCGAGTTGTAGTGACTAATAGTCTCTTTACGTTTAGTTTTGATGTTGTTCCATAAGTGGTGAGTGTGGTTAGTCTTACCGGTAGTAGTTTTTCAGATGTTTATGGCCTCGCCCACACCTTTTTTATTTTGGGAGAACATGACAACTACCCTTGCATTTGACCATGTCGGTAACACCTCTTGTTATACCTCCAAGGAATTTTTTGATTTTTTGCCCTGATAGTATACCAGATCTTTAGGGTGAGGACCCGTATATAGGCCTCTTTTCGTGTTAGGCTTTCCTATGTGCGTGGATTTACAAGTGACGTCGTGCCAAATGTTGTCGGTTCTGGACATTCGTTACAGGTAACTGTCTTCTTACCTATTTTTTCAAACCATGTATACATATTACCTTATAATCAGTTTTCTTCTTATTTTACTACGGTAAATGTCGTTGTACTTATTTGGATCTCTAATGGCATGATTCACTTTATTCAGTCTATCTCTTGCTGTTTATAATATATTATGATGAATATACACCTCCGATTTTTTTACTATGTTTACTTGAATAAATGTTTTGTCTTTATCAGTGTCTACATCTTTTGTTTGTACCTAGGATCCTCCCTTTCCTTTCTAACCCTAACTGTATGTGTAGTGATATATATTTTATTTTTTGGTTATTCCTGGAAGACATATCGTATTCCTTGAGGTACGTTATGTAGACATTACTGGATTTACCCTTTTCTTAAAAATTTTCACACGTATATACATATACATGTTGACTAAGTGAAACGACATTTGGATTTTGATTGTGTTGTGACATTTGGTTGACGACGACGACGACGACGACGACGACGATTCAGCGAAGTCAACACAGGCTGAGACACACTGGGGTATCTGCCGTCGGGTGGTCCGAGGGGGCAGGGACCCTAAGAGGTCTGTTCTTACGACCTTACCCAACGGTAAAGGAAGAGGTTACGTACTTTCACTTTTCACTTTCACTTCAACGAATCAGCACAGACTGAGAAACCCTGGGGTACCTGACGTCTGGTGGTCCGAGGAGACAGGTACCCTCAAAGGTCCGTTCTCATGACCTCACCCCACAGTAACGCAAGAGGTCATTTAGTTGATATGAGGTTATTTTTAAAAAAATTTTCTTCATAATTATTAATCTCTTCCAAAGTTTAGTAGTATGTTCCTTTATCTTTGACGGACTTTTCCTCTTATTTACAGACATCCTTTGTTGAAATATAGACCGTTGACTAGTCGTGTTTATTTGATTCCACACATACTATTCGTTAACGTTTGCGTTGTGTTTCAGAAGATCACTCTCTTCGTGGAATGGCACTGACCGTGACCCCCGTCTCATGAACCGCGACCTGAACGCCTACTATAAGAGTACCTAGACCCTGGTGAGTGAGAGCAACAACGTGGACATTGTCTTCCTGTCCGTAATACTGTTAGTTCTCAAAATTTGTAGACCAGACTACAAGTTACACGTTGTTATGAAAGGATGGACAGTCTACCTAAGTACAACTACATACCGTTTTGATTATGTCATAACATTTCATTTTATTTTATTTTAAATTTTTTTTGTTTATTGGATGACATATCGTGTCCCTTGAGATAAACCACGAGACATTAATGGACATACATTTACCTCAAACCTTCTCTCATCTATATACATATTCGTACCGATTAAGTAAACCAACATGTCGTCTTTGATTACGTTGTAACATTTAATATGAAGTTATTTTTAAATTTTTAATTTTATGTAATTTTTTTTCTTTACTTGAATGTAAAATGATTTAATCTGTTCCGGACAAAAGAACCTTCCGTGTGTCTTCTAAGTGTAAACCCCTTTCTCATCTTTGAGATTTTGATTGGAGACGTTTATAGAGATTCATCGTTTTATAGGAAAACAGACTTCATCGTGAAAGGACTCACTGGTTAAAAAAGAAACAATCAAGGACTGTGTATAAACGTTGATCCGTGATCTCCTTTCAAGGGCTGTCTCCTTTTCTTGTCAAGGAGAGTTGTTCATGACGACAAATCTTTGAAGGTACAGAACGTAACCGAAATATGACAGTAAGTTGACAGTGATATTACCTGAGTCTCTTTTTAGGACGATTGGAGTCCCGTTACACGTATAAACGGGTACCAAAATAAAATCGGTCTAGTTCGATTCTTCTTTTCAAATTCTCTGATCGCCCGAACCAAACGACACTTGAGAAGACATCAGTTCCCCTTCCTCCGGAATCTCACTTCAGACCTACGGATTTATACATTCTTATTTCAAGAAAGGATCCTTAAAGTCCTCACCTTCTTTTCTCTCTTACCTCCTTGTCTGGACGTGGAGACGATTAAAGACTGTAAAAATCTCAGAAGGGGAGATTTCTTGTACAGGTTCTTTCGACGTCAGTGTGTTGGTAAACCATGTCGAATCCTTGTCTCCGATCCTTCCCTAACGAGTAGACTTTCATCTGTGTAACTACTTTGTTGACTTTACTCTAATCCCGGTAGAGAACCTTTAAGGTACCCTGTGACCCTCAGAAGTATCGGAGTCGGGGAGGAAAGAGGACAATCTGTCCTTCTTGGTGACTGGGGTATTTTGTGTCGAATACGTGTTTCCTTTTGGGTGTTCTAGAAAGGTGCCAATGAATCTTCACACATCAGGCCGTGTCGGTGAAGGTTCACCTTTGAGGTCGCTCTCAAGATAGTACACGGTAGGTCACCACACTTACTTCGTGTTGACCAAAGATTTATTTTCTGAAACATATCTCTGGTAAGTCTATATTTCCTCCAACCAGTGATCTGATTAAAAAAAGATTGGTCATCGAGAAGACTGAAGAGTCAGTCATATTTGTTCGGAGTGAACGAGTCTCTACAACGTTTCTTCACACTCTCTGTTCCAAGAGTGTCAGGTCTCGACACTCCTATTGAAGACGAGTGTTTTACGGAAGGTTCCTCTCCTTCCCTCTGTCACAAGAAATCTTGCTAGTGAACACTACTTGTCGAGTCACCCTTCAGTCTTCACTCTCCACGACCGTCGTCGCGTGGCGCGGGGGGTACAGACTGTACGTATGCTAGCGTAGAGAAGGTTAGTCGGTGGTGTGGTCTCTTCACGGGTCGACCACTCCTGGGTCTGATCAGAACGTCAGTCTGAGGACAGCGAAAGATCGAAATGTTCTAGTCATCAGGAAAGACATTGTCTTTAGACTGATGTCAAACAGTCTTTATCACATGAGGGGGTGGAGTGAAGTTTCATTCTCAGGACTGATTACGTGCCATACTGCGTATGTCTGTTACTATAACATGATATTATTGTGTTGTACTATTTATAGCGAAGTGGCTGTTTGTATAATGTTTTATATTTATGTAGTTTCATTGTGTAATATGTAGAGTTTATATGTCCATATTTCATGTGTGTGTCTTTGTTTTCTTAAGGATATTTATTTGTTTTGGTTTTTCTCAAAACATTTAATTGAAGGAGAGAGTTACCCACCATATTAAAGTCACGAAGAGGTTATTTTATGAGTGGCCGAGAAACCGTTATATGACTTCGACCACGAAATGGTTGGTGTAGTTATCACTGTTACACATAATGAAGTGACTGTAGATGGAAAGGTCGGTTATGTGGGTTAAGTCTACGGTCTGTGAACTCCCGAACGGGGAGTATAAGAAGAGGGAAACATGTGGGGAATTGATAGTCACCGGAAGTCTCGAGACGTAAACGTCGGGTAAAGGAAGGATGGTATATTCGAAAGACCCGATAGAGTGGACGAGGGTACCAAAGTTGGTGGTGGTTTTCGACGGTTCTGGGTTGCGTCACAGAGGTCTGGTCTGTGCGACGATTCGAGAACTGGACGTACCGATGTTCTGTCGAACCGCAAAGGATAGGTGGACAGACGAGACTCTCTAACGAAGACTCATCTTAGGTGATCGAGTACTTCGAAACAATTTTAGACAGTGTTTACTGGAGAGAAGAAGTACCGGGACCAAGTCGGTAATAGCAGAGAGAAAGTCTGGTCACGTCAGTGGAGAACTGACCGGAAAGCTGAGAGAAGGAAAGATCTTACGGTTCCTTTGATGGGTTTAGTAGACTTTGAGTCACCTACGTCTCAGTAGTCGTATAAAATTGGTTAGTGATCGTATAAGAGATTCCTTTTTTTTTACATTCGTAAATAATTGGTTTACTCAATACTAATATTACTTCGTACTAATACAACATAGGTTAGTTCAATTATAAATCTCGTACTAATTACTACAGCTACCAAACAGGAGTTAGTATTTTGTGTGTTCCCTGACATTAGGTTTTCTCCAGACACACGGAGACACCGTGTGGAAGGGGTGTCTCCTCTATTGGTCGTGTCCGTTACTGCACCGTGAAGTGGTGATGTACAGGTCCCTAAAATGCCTACCGGTTGTCCGTGTACTTTTCTACGAGTTGCAGTGATTAATAATTTCTGCACGTTTAGTTTTGATGTTCCTCCATAGTGGAGTGTGGTCTGTCTTGACGGTAGTAGTTTTTGAGATGTTTGTCATTTACAACCTCTCCCACTTCTCTTTTCTCTTAGAAGGATGTGACAACCACCCCGACATTTAACCATGTCGGTAATACCTTTTGCCATACCCCCAAGGAATTCTTTGTTTTGTATGTCGAAGGTAGTCTAGGATGTCAGGGTGTGGACCCGTATACGGAACCCTCGCGAGATTGGGTTTTTCTGTGTACGTCGGGTCACAAGTGTCGTCGTGAAACTTGTTGTCGGTTCTGTACCTTCGTTGGTGTACAGGTAGTTATCTACTTACCTATCTCTTCTATGTCATGTATATACCACATGTGTGTGTGTGTGTGTGTGTGTGTGTGTGACCTTATAATGATTCGGTAGTTTTTCTTATTTTATTACAGTAAACGTCGTTATACTTAGACGGGTCTCTAATAGTATGATTAACTTTATTCAGTCTCTTTCTCTTTATAGTAATACTATAGTGAATATACGTCTTAGATTTTTCTTTCCTTGAGTAAATACTTTATCTTTGTCTGAGTGTCTGAGTCTCTGACTTGAATGTCAATGACCCCCTTCCCACCCCCCTTTCCTGTCAATCCCTCAAACCATAACTGTACCTGTGTAACGATATAAATTTATACATTAGTTGTTCCTGGATGACATATCGTGTCCCTTGAGACGAGTTACAATACACCGTCGGTCCTATACTCCCCTCAAACCCCTTACAACACTATCAAAGTCCACCTGTTGTTTCGTCGAGTCGATATGTACGGGTACATAGGGAAGAAGGGGTTTGAGGGGAGTGTCAAGGGACACGATTTGTTATCCAGGAACAACTAATATATAAATTTATATCGTTACACAGGTACAGTTATGGTTTGAGGGATTGACAGGAAAGGGGGTGGGAAGGAGGTCATTAACATTCAAGTAAGAGATTCAGACACTCAGACAAAGATAAAGTATTTACTCAAGTAAAGAAAAATCTAAGACGTATATTCACGATAAGAGGTTATATTTTATCTTTCAATTTTTTTTTTTTGGAGTATTTGACACTCACCCCTTATTCACACGTACGACACGATTCAGTGAGGTCAGATTAAGAAACGTTGGGATACCTGTTGTCGGACGGTCCGAGGAGATAGGCGCCCTAAGAGGTCCCTTCTTATAACCTCACCCAACGGTACGTGAGGAAGTCCCCTAGAAGGACTGAGTCCATAGTTTGAGTGAAGAGAATCCAGAGGACGTAACCATCTACCCAAGAAATAATGATCGCGGTGGACCCTTCGGGGTCCCTTATTCATTATCATTATGAGGAGTTAACGTGTAGACACTAACTCGTGTATTACACAATATATGTAAATTATACTAAATTTTATACTGATTTCACTATTTAAATTATAAAATAGATTCATCAATAAATAGATAAAGTAATTTCAACCGGATTTTTCCAAACTTGAAAAAAGTCACGCTTCAACCTCTCACCAGTAGTGTATAAGTCTCCACAGAACGCAACTAGTTTACATGATAGATACCTGTTGGGGGTGGGGTAGAGTTACGAGGAACCGTAAGAGAGGAAAGGGCAGGATCCGAGGTCTAAGTCTTTCGGAACACAAAGGGACGTTGGGGACGGAGAGACCTGTCCTCCTTTGTACTACAGATATAGTCTTATTTGAAGTGTGTCACCAATAAGTAAACACTAAAAATTCCAAAGACCAAGTAACTTTTCACTGGATCAAAAATGTGGAGTCGAAGAACAAGACTAAAAAAATTTTCCTACACAACGGAAGGATTGTGTGTACTATAATTTGTAGATATTTCGGTCTCGTCACTAGTACCGTTTTCTTCATGTCCCGAACTCCGACTGAGACTTATTGTCCTTTACTACTCTTACAGTTGTTGATTACTACGTAAAACGGTTAAGTGACTAATTTTGACATGTTCTCCCAAAAAAAAATTAGGAACGTTTGAAGTCAGGATCGTTTTCGATTTCATGTTAGTCTTAGTCATTTTGGAAGTCCGAAGGTTAAGTCAGATGGTTTATATAGGAGATTTTGAATGACCTTTTATAATGAAAAGGACTCCCGACTTAAGTGACACGACTACACCTAAATTTTGTGATTAGGATCTCCTTAAGGTATGGCACGTGTTTTAACTAATAAAGTGTTTGTACCTGCACAGAAACTTTCAGACAATTGTGACAGTTCATCTTTTGGATAGGATGTAAAATTGAGATAATGAGGAAGTTTTTAAATAAATTTTTGATAGAAGAGACAAAATTTTTTTTAGAAAGAAACCGAAAAATCTTGACTATATTATCCGTGTCGAGTCTCGTTCCTCGATTCTTATTCAATGTGTTCTTAGGGTGAAGAACTTTTCACTGTACAACCATGACTTTCGAGAACAAAAACTTCCTTAATCCGGTTAATTCGAACTGTCGTACTAAAGTTCTCTTCGCGACACGTTCGGGGAAAGTTGTTACTTTTAAACGTGTCTTCGTTCCTTGTCGACTATATACGTTTCTCTACGTTGAGACCTCACGATAGATATTTGAGGGACGGGAACCTGTCTCACCTCATTCTACTATTACTACTACTAAAACCTAATTGTAAATCAGGAAAAGTTTCCCTCCTTCGAAATAGTTCTTGGTCCAGGGTGATGGGTAGTTACTTCTCTAAGATATTTACCTCTTTCCGATACTGACTACGTACTTTCCTTCTCTTTTGGGTGGTTTTAAAGGAAACATTCAATAAAGTCTCCTTCTAGGAGTAGGGTAGTTCATGTGTAGTGACTTGTTTTGTGTTGAATTCCGTTTGTCCATTATTTCATAATAAAAGTTTAATTATCTGACATCAACTATTATGTCTCCGGGTTTAATTCGTCTTAACACTTAATTCAAGTGAAGTACGGACTAAGTCTATATTATCTATCATGCCTTTTTAAGGGTGTTTATACCACTTCTATATAATTGGACCACTAACTGTTATAATCTAAATTAAACTTTTTTTTAAAACCCAATTTTGGTTTTCTCCTAAGTACAGTTACATACCGTTTTGGTTATGTCATAACATTTCGTTTTATTTCATTTTTATTTTTAATTTTTTATTATTATTTAAATTTTTTTTTCTTTAAAAGTGTCTGTATGTGAACGAAATTTTTGAGTAAAACTGTATTTTAGTGTCGTTCTAGAAAAAACTGGCTGAAGGATTTCATTACTTTTATTTTTGTTTTTATTTGTTTGTCCTGGATTTATTTGAGTTTTCGAATACGTGTCGTTTCCTTTGGTATTTATTTTACTTTTCCGTTGGGAGTCTTACCCTCTTTTATAAACGTTTACTTCGTTGGTTGCTCTAATTAGAGGTTTTATATGTTTGTCGAGTGTGTCGAGTTATAATTTTTTTGTTTGTAGAGTTACTTTTTTTACCTACCTTCTAGGTTTGTCTGTAAAGAGATTTCTTATACATGTATATCGGTTGTTTGTGTACTTTTCTACGAGTTGTAGTAATTAATAGTCTCTTTACGTTTAGTTTTGGTGTTACTCCATAGTCGAGCGTAACCAGTCTTACCGTTAGTAGTTTTTTAGGTGTTTGTTATTTACGACTTCTCTCATACCTCTTTTCCCTTGGGAGAATGTAACAGCCACCCTTACATTTAACCGTGTTGGTGGTACCTCTTCTCATACCTCCAAGGAACTTTTTAATTTTTATCTAGACGGATACTGGGTCGATAGGGTGAGGACCCGTATATGGGTCTCTTTTGGTATTAAGTTTCTCTATATACCTGAGATTACAAGTGACGTCGTGATAAATGTTATCAATGTACCTTCGTTAGATTTACAATAGTTGTCTCCTTGCCTATTTCTTCTACACAAGGTATATATATGTTACCTTATAATGAGTCGGTATTTTCCCTACTTTGTCACGGTAAATGTCTCTACATCTATCTGGATCCCCCGAAGGGTCCACCGAATCACCCACTTCTTATGTGGACGTTACGTCCTCTACGTTTAAACTAGGGACCCACCCCTTCTACGGGACCTCGTCCCGTACCGTTGGGTGAGGTCATAAGAGCGGACCTCTTAAGGTCCCTGTCTCCTCGGACCACCCGATATCAGGTAGCCCAACGTTTCTTAACCTGTGTTGACTTCACTGACTCGTACGTACGTCTGTCTGGATCTCTGACAGTATGTCTTACTTCATTCAGTTCCTCTCTTTTTGTTTATGCATATCATAGCGAATCCACACCTTAGATTTTTTTACCATATCTACTTGAATAGACGTTTCGTCTATATCTCTGTGTTTACATACTTATGGCTCTCCTCTTCCCCTCACCCTACTTGACCCTCTGACCTTATCTGTGTATATGTGATGCCACATTTTTTGTCCATTGATTACCTTTGGATGACATATCGTGTCCCTTAAGATGAGTTACAAGACGCCACTGGATTTACCCTTCCTTTAGATTTTTACTTACCTATATACATATGCATATTGACTAAGTGAAACGACATGTCGTCTTTGATTGTGTTATAACATTTCGTTGATATGAGGTCATTTTTAAATTTTTTCTTACGAAAAAAGGATGAGACCGATGCAAAGGTAAATGAAGTATTTTTGTAATTATAAGACCTTCCTTTTCTTTGAGTGATTTGGGTGGTGACTAGTACAAAAGTCGTGATACTAAGTCCGGACGTACGTACGATTCAGCGAAGTCAGTGCAGACCGAAAAGCACTGGGTACCTGAAGTCGGGTGGCCCGAGGAGACAGGTACCCTAAGAGGTCCGTTCTTATGGTCTCACCCAACGGTTCGGGAGGAGGTCCCTTAGTACATCTGGGTCCCTAGTTTGGGGATAGAGAATACAGAGGACGTGACGTCCACCCAAAAAACGGTGATCGCGGTGGTCCCTTCGGGCACTAAGTACGGATTCAGACATATTCGTTTCTGTCTATACGAACCTAAGACATGATGATGAGAAACAAAAATAAAATATAACGAATCATTCTCAGTCCTCCTCTACGTGACGAAGACATTCCGTCTCGGGAACCGACGACTTGTGACTTTTATTACGGTACGGACCGACCACTGAATGTCTAGCCATCACCGTTTTTACTTCTCATTTCGGAGTCGAGGAGTCTCTTTGACCGAAAAAAAGATCCTGTCCCGTTGGACTGAGCACTAGTAAGAGACTTCGTTAAATGTAGTCGTCGGTCGAATGAATGTTGTCGACCACCCGTTCGTAATCTGTGTCTCCTCAGAAAATGTCGGCTTTGTGTCCTCTTTAATCTAATAATCGAAGGACATTTGTGTATGATTCCGACCGATCAGGGCCTCTCTTCTCCTTTTCACATAGTCTGAAAATGAAGTCCTATCTGTCAAGGTTCAAGTCGACGAAGTCTTCATGGGTCCCTCGAATAATTTTTACGTCAACGGACCGGGGTAGGGTTTGGAATCTACCTTTAGAATCGTAAAAGGTTTTTGAGGGACAGGATGTATAGGGTCACTCAAACACAGGTCGTTTCGAACTCTCGAAGACGAGAGTCCCCGTTACGACCCTACAGAATACGACGTCTAGTAGTTATAAAGACTACAAGTAATGAGTGCACATTTGGAATTCTTGTTTTAGGAAAAGAAGGAAATTGAGACACTCACTGACGTCCTGTAGGTCCTGCGACTCCTGGCGTGTCGGTATACCAGCGGCCATCACGTCCACTCGTCCCGGGAAGAACCTCAGTAAGTCCTCGTAGGCCGGACTCCGTGTCGTCTTTTGTGGTCAGTTCTGACCCTTGAGGCACGAAGAGATTCCGTAGTGACTTGACAGTAAGTTCCTACGGTCTCGATATCCGTGGAATCTCTAGGAGATTTAACCTTCTGATTTCTACTTCCCTCGGTAGGTTCCTACGTTCCTATAAGTACATCTCCTTACTGTTGTCCGGGAACCGGTCACGAAGAGGGAACGTGGTGTAAGGAATGATTGGACAGAGTTGTGATTGTCAGGAAAAAAATTAGTATACTCTTACTTTGTCACTAAAGTACTTAAAGAATCTTTTTGGTTTCACGATTGTCTAAATTTGAAGAACCCATATACTTCCTATGTGTTAAGTCATAACATCGACGGTCCATGTTCGATACACAAGTGTCTATTCCTCCTGTTATATGACAAGAAGGTAGGTTTCGACGAGGACTTGGTGACGTCCCCGTTCTCGGCATACCCTCGAGCGAACAGGACGAATGGTTCCGACACGAATGTCCCCGTTCTCCTGAACGTTTACGCGTTGACCTTGGAGTTGTCTACGAAATAATATGTGTCGTTTTGTTTTCCGTTTTATGTCGCTTTGTTTTTCGTCATGTCGTTTTCTCGACAAAACAACCGACTTGTTCTATACGGTCTTGAGTTTGGATACTTCCTCCTCAACCAGTCCGTAACCGGGGTTTAATACAGTATTTGGACTTTATTCTGCCCCGTTTGTTTGGTGTCCATCGTTTTTAGAACCTAGTCCATCTTCCCTCTATGGTAGGCAGAGTACATCATTATTACCATTGAAATTAAAACACTTTTTTATCGTGTCTGTGTATGAAAACCTATGTTTTGTGTCGTTTCCGATAAGTGATGGACAATTCAACCGTTGGGTAATATTCTAGGGACTCCATCTCCCGACTAGTCTCCGTCTTGTAATCTACCTCGTTTACAATTTTTTTTTTTTTTTTTTCTGGTGAAGTTTTTTATACCCAGGTTTTTGTTTGTCCCTCGACTTTTACGAAAGTAAAGATAGTTCAAGTCGGTAATGATCGTCGATTTGAATTCCATGTCGATGTTATGTTCGACCTCAATTAGGACTCTAGACTTAATTTTCCATTCACGAGTCCTCTTCTGTCTCCAGTTTGTCATCTATGAATAGGGTTCAACCCGACCAGAGTCAGTCCACCTGACCTATTTCGGCTGGCATGGATAAGCATAGTGTACCCGTTGATATATATTTAGAGAGAAGTATAGGAACGACGAGTCTAGGATTCTTTTCTCTTTTTCATTCATTTCATTCCGTTACTTATGTGTCTTTTATTAATTTTAATTTGAAACTTGGAGTATTACTAACGAAAACGACGAAAATCGTACACAATATCTACCCTCTTCCCCAAATTCGTGTTTCTTCGATTCACAAATATTCTAAGGATATCAGTTTCAAACATATAGAATTTACAGAAACCTTCAAATAATGTAACTGTCATAAAAAAGTCGAGAATAAATCTGTTGGATAGAGATTTTCAAGAGTGTAGTCTTTAGAAGTACTGTAACCGAATAGGTACAAATAAGATTTTAGTACATTGTTGTCAAACATTGTCTTCTTTAAGGGTTACATCTTTTTTCCCTTTTGTGGTTTTCCGAGTAATTACTGTTTAAGACTTTCAGATGAGAGATAATTAACATATAAGTAAGACAACGGGTGTGTGATCTATACAAGGGAACTTTTCTCTGATGAAACCAAAATCACTTTGGAGTTATTAATCTAGAGGGCAAAGAATTAAATATATATATATATTAAATACGACTTCATATTTCACTTTCCTTAAAATAGACCTTTTAAAATTACCGAAGAAAATTAATCTGTGAAAATTTTGACCTCAATGTAATTATTTTTATTAAAATACGTAATAAATACAACTCTTGTGTAAAACTTTATCTCATAAAAAGTGTGAAATTGTGTAATATGAACTTCATTATTTGAGGGAAATTATATGTAACAAAGACTGAAAGTGGTCCAATAATTGAGGGACGAGTGAGGGTCGGCAACAATACTTACTACCGACTTCCCCATTGGAGATAAAATTACCCTGTCAAAGGGTACTAAAGGGAAAACGAAGGTCCTTCTCAAGGGAATCAAGGTAAAGGAAGAGTAGAGAGTAGGAAACTAATCAGGGTCTACGAACAGAGAAAAGTCATTCCGTCATTTTGTTTGCTAGTTCGTCGTCAGTACTGACACGTACTCGAGTCTTAGGTCTTGGTGGTACAAACGACATACAAATGTGGGACACCGTCTCAATCCAGATACGACTCCGTTCGTTCCGTAGATTCACTGTTTTAAATTCCAGAGGAAGAGTCCTAGGACACGAAACGAACGAAGTCGTATTAGGGTCGAGACGGGACAACTCACCAGGACTTGTATACTTTCTTTTCCTCCGGAATCTTTCATTGTACATTACAACTTTGACTTTGAAAATCTAAAATCTACCAGTATTATAAAACGGTTTAAGAACTACCTTATTACTTTATGTGAATGTTACTTTACCCAATGTTTTGTTAAGTTGTATTTAACCATAGAGACCTTAGTGTTTCTATATCAAAACGTACTTTCAATAGAAAATTATAACTTTTTACTACAAAGTCTGAGGTAAAATTATTGAGGAAATTTCACTATAGAAGTTTTGTCATGATATATAAAACTGTTTATAATTCTACCGATGATTTATTGTTTATTACTTTAATTTTTTACTTAATGGTAAAATACCCTTAACTTTGTATGGATAATGACTTTCTAGTGTAAAGTTTCATTTGACTGGAAGATGTGTCGGACCTAAAATAATTAGGTTTGATAGTTTCTTGACCATATTAATATTTAGAATTGTATGAATCTCTTAAGTTCGGTCAATGGTTTCTACTGGTTTATGATTGGTCTGCCCAACATGGGTTCTCGTACCCTGGAGAGGGAACTAAGACAAGTCCTCTTCTTTTATTTCGGCTTTTATATTAAATACCATAAAAGACTCACCGACCCATCCCCAAGAAAGACTGGTAAAACATGTACCATGGGTCTTGAGAGACACCATAAATAAACTCCAGCTATTTTTATTTTACTATTATTAGTCATCGTCTTTTATAAAATCCATATTAATAAACGACTCAAGGTGTATTAAAGTAACAGTTATTATCGATACTATAATTTGTATTCTCGTTCCAATTTGTGAAATAGTATTTCAATAATTTGTATGTGAGAGACTATGATTTGTATGTGAGAGAACTATGATTCATGGTTCGCACAGTTAGGTACAGTATTCCCGACTTTTTGGTTCTATCCTTCTCTCCACTGAGTAGGTGGTAAGTAGACCACTCGTCCCAAACTTAAATCCATATGAGTGACCTAGTATGGGAGGATAGGATGTATTGACTTTATCGACCAAGGGTTGGTGGACCACCCATCTTTACTGTGACTGAGTCCCTAGTCGTAGAACCGAGTCAATGATTTCAAGGTAAACTTTGTACCTTTTCAGTCAAATGAAAGGATACGGACCTGATGGGAAAAAGACTTCTCTGTTACCCTAAATGTTTATATTTTGTGTCGGTTAAGTAAGTAAGAATACGACGTATTTTCCTCCGTTATAAAATTATTTACTACAATAATACGATTATTAATTTAGGTAAGAATTAAGGTTCTTTAGTGATGGATTTTAAGATAAAACTTTACACTTTCTCATATTTATTTACCTTTTTTACATTACGGTGGATTTCGTCCCTTTTGCTATGTTCAAATAAGAGACTCAACCAGTGAGTTTTATATTATCTTTTATTCGTAATAATTAAATAAATACATTGTTTACTAATCATAAACGGTCCGTGACACACATTCCGTAACCTACAGACCCGAAGGGTCCACCGCGATGACCATTTCTTGGGCAAACGGTTACGTCCTCTGTTTTCTCTGCGGCCGAGCTAGGGACCCACCCTTCTAGGGGACCTCCTCCTTTACCGTTGGGTGAGGTCATAAGAACGGACCTCTTAGGGTGCCTGTCTCCTCGAATCGTCTGATGTCAGGCGCCCCAACACCTTATGTGTCTGTACGCGAGAACATGAGTATGGTGTGTCGATGACAATTAGTACTTTCAGTAGTTTCAGAAGTGACCTAATCTGTTAGTATTTACATACTTTGTAAAGGAAGAACCTAGTCTAAGAGGGACGTGTCCTTCGAGACTTTAGATTGTACCAGTCTTTTTATGTCCTAAATGGTTCTCGTTCTGACACATATCTATTTGTACTGACAGACATTATGCCGAGACTCCATTCGAATTCATTAGGATGTTTTCGCGAGGTAAACATGCTAGGGGAAAAGGATTACAATTTTATTCGATTGTCAAGCCGTACCTGGTGTCTACATCGACGTAAAAGAACGCAAAGGAGACTTTGAGACAATTGTGTCTATGGTTAGACCTTTTTAGGAAACCGGGTGTCCTCCTTGAGTTCGGAACCTATTAGTCTTTTATCAAAGACAGTTTTAATAATAAAGTATATTCGAATTTCATTTTGTACTTTTGGGACCAACCCTGTTAGAACGAGTTTTGAGAAGACCCGAAACTTTTGTTAAAGAGTTTAGTAAAAGAAAAAAAATCATAGAATTTTTTTTTTTAGGTCCCGACATGAAGTTCCCCTTCATATTTTCATCTATAAAAATCGTTGGAACGCGGAAGGGTAACACCGTCTCATTCTTGTGTAGGATACACAATATGCGTAGAGACTAAATATTTCGACCTCGATGTCGAATCCGGAGACCCGGGTATGTCTATTAATTTTACGACGATTTACTTTTAAAACTAAATGACATTAATGGAAGTTTATAGAAGTATTAATTCAAGTAAAAAGTTCTCTGTTCCTGACGTGAGTAGTATAAGTTCCTGTCGTACGTACGTGTACGTGTGTACGTGTGTGTGTGTGTGTGTGTGTGTGTGTGTGTGTGGGAGACAAGGGTGTTACGGTTCCTTGTTCCTTAGCGATTGAAGAAAACGACGAAATTGGTTTGTTATAATCTCTTAGTCCTGGATTTTTTCTGAGGATTCCAATGACTCTGTAAGATCTGTCTACCCACAGAGTAGAGTAGGATTAGGACAAAGTCTGTCTGCCGGGGTCTCTTCGTCGAGGCACAACAAGTCCACGAGAGTGCAGTGTGTGAGAAGAGGTTATAAGGTTGGATGTAGGGTGATGGACGTTGACCCTGAGAAAGGGGACAAGAAGAGGATGACTTCTGTCTCGTGACTAGAAAGGTCCGATTTTCCAGAGTCAAGGGAATCGGTAGAAGTACACAGACGAAAAGAACGAAAGAGAAGGACATGATAGAGGATTCGAAACTTACGATTCGAGTTCTTACATGTTTTGAAGTAAAATCGAATCGATCTAAATATTTAGAAAGACATGTAGACCTCATGAAAGTTATGTTCAATAGGGACATCTCACCGAAAACTAAGACGTCATTACATCATTTACTTGTTTTTTAAGTCCATTTGTTTAGGTTAAAATAGAAAGTCTCTTTCAGTGTATAGTCTCAGGATCTATTTAGGGTGAACACAAACTCCATGTGACAATTCCAAACTCTGTGGACTGAAAATGGATGGGTAGTTGGTACATGATGTGTGCTCCCGTCCCCGTGACACTGTGGTAGTTTGGAGGGACGTGAGTTACTCAAAACTACATAGAGTGATAGTGACTTTGTATGGTTTCTTAGATACTGTCAGTTTTCACCAACTTTTAACACTGTCAGAAAAGAAGAATTCGTTTATTTAATTGACTTTATTTATTCCGGCCCGTGAATTCAAAGTATTGACCCATTTTTTTAATCATTTAGTCTTAGTTGAACTTCTTATGTTTTCTGTTATACCATGACACTCCGAATTATGAAAAGTTATTCGTCCGATGGTTCGGAAGAGACTCGACTACCTAGGTACTAGAGTCTCTCGTGTTTATTGTCGTACCAATAAATCTTTTTCGATTTCATACCTAGTACCGTACTTTTCTGAAACAAATCACAGACTTTCTCCTCCCGATAAATCAGACAGAGAGAAAACTATTTGAGAAAAAAAAAAATTAATTTTTTTGACGTTTCGACATTCAGACCACCTACGGAATTCTCTTTGAATGTGTAGTCTCTTTAGGGGTCACCAGAACTTCTTCTTATCTTTCTTTCTGACAAGAGTTCAAAATGTACAGATGATATAATTTAACGTAGATTTTACATGTAGTCATTCTCCATAAACAACATAAAAAAATTTATTTAAGTTAATTTTTGACGTCGAATAAAGTCAAAAGAATTTATAAAGTAATTTTGGACTATCTGTGTATTTAGTTTAAGATAAGAGTGGTCACACATCCCTTCATTCTTAATCACGAACAAAGGTCCCGTTGTTATAGGTGTATCGTCCTGGGATCAATCTCAGTTGTCGTCTCTTCCCTTTCTCTTAAACGTGTATGACATTTTTCCCGTGTGTAAGCAAGATAGAAGAGACCCAAGGAACCGGGTGGTAAGAACAAGTCAGAGTGGTCTTTGGCGAGTGACTTTACATCCTCTCTCTCTCTGTCTCTTTACATTCCCTGACGTACGAGGTCTTGTTTATTTTTCCCGTAAGTATTTCTCTGGGATCTGTGAAAGTCCTGTCGGGTAATCTCTATTCGTTCCGGTTTTCATGTACAGATCACCGTCCTCTGATAGAAAGAACGGTTCGTCGTACGTTGTCTGTGTTGTTTGACACAGTCTCTACGACGACAGATGAACGGTCAATACCGAAAAGAGAGGGATTTCCGCACACAAGGGGCTCCCGTCGTTACTCCTGGGACAGAAGATAAGAAGGGTTTATGGGAGTTTCGAGACGGTATTATTATTCGGGTATTCTTCGTTTGTGTAAGAAACTACACTTGTGAGTCTAGTAGTGTTTTTCTAAGTATTGTGATCCAGACTCAGATGTAATGGGTCAAATGTAGAATGACGTATTGAAAAACTCTTAGTAAAATCTCACTTCTTTTTTACAATGTCCCTGAATGTTTTCGAACCCACTTTTCATTTTTTTCTTTATTACATACCAGTAATATTTCTACATGTGTCTTAAGTTATCCCGGTAATTATATAAAATAAAGAGTTTGTTATATCCAATTAAGAACTTCCTTTAATAACTTAACTTTTTACAATCTTTGTCACAAACGTTGTAGACCTCGTTACAGAGGGACGAGAGAATGGAGAAAGGACGGGCACGGATCCCGGAGTAAGGATAGAGTCGTAGGGTTCCAAGAGACAGTTAACACCGTCCTTTGGACTCAGTACCGTTTGTGTTTCATACACCAAGATTTTCATGAACGAAGAGGGCACGGGCCGCAGTGCGTGAGTGACGTACGCAGTCCATAGTCATCTTCCCGGCTATGACTTCGTGACCTGATCTTGGTTTCTATACGAGATAGTTTACGTGTCCACCGAATTGAACAAGTGAATAAGGAAGCAAGTAAATCGGTTGCTTATCAGTAATTCAAGAGACACGATTCGTGTCCTTATGTTTATACTTGTGGTTACATATGTCCCGTGAAAAGAAGGATCTCGAGTACCAGGACCATCCGTCGATTTACCCGTCTGTACTTCAAGTCTTTTCTAGACCCAGTCTACATTTAAACTCTAAGAATTCGGTCCCTTAATCTACCCTTATCATCCAAAGTACGTGTCTTACTCTCCCTCTTCCCCGAGACCTGTTAGACCTCTTTGTGACTGTATTTTCTTTATCCATCTTCTTCTTGAACGTCTCATCTGTACTCCCTAGTTTTTATTTTTGTCTTCTTTTTATTCTTCTCACCACCCTACGATATAATCAATCCCTTTCTTCATAGACTTTTCCTCCGCCCTCCTAGTGTACTCTGTTGTTTTTTTGTCATAGGTGACCTCCAGTATTGTCTCTAGTGACCACTAAGACCGTTCTTGGGAAAAACACCTTACTATTTCTCCGAATCACACTCTCATTCTTTCTTCCTTCGTCTTTGTCACTCAGATCTGGTGAGAAACTTCTCTACTTCTACACCTTCACTATTCGAAAGTCAATTTACCCGTACAACCCCACTCCCTCTAGAAACAAATTTTTACACCATTGTGTATATGTAAGTTAACGAAAAGTCATAGTTTTAAGTCACTCCCTCTTGTCGTCAAAGTTTTTACCACGACTTGTTAGGGATATTTCTTTGACTTGGTACTAGGGATGGATGTTCTTTAATTGAACTTAAATAGTATCTGGATTTATAATTCCCGATTTTTGATATTCTTATGTGTGTTCTTTTTACTCTGTTCATGGAAACACATAGAACAAGTGTAAACAAAAAGATATAACTTGTGTGTCGTCTTTTTAGAAACACTTGAATCTAATAATTCGTTTATAATACTTAGTTTTGTTTTATTATTTAACCTGAATTGGTTTCAATTTTAGTATAAGAGAAACTTTCTGTGACGATTCTTTTACTTTTTTGTTCGATATCTGACCCTCTTTTATAAATCTTTGATAAGATTCTTTCGTGACATAACTCTTGTATATTTCATTAGAGTCTTGAGCTATTCATTGTTGAGTTTCTACCTGTTTTTCAGACTTGTATGGAAAGTAGTTTCTTATATGTCCCTACCGTTTATTCGAGTTCTCTTCGTCCCCTGTACCTAGGGACCAGGTCCTTCTGAGGTGTACAACACGTCATTGATTCGAGTGTACAGGATTGATGACTCAGACACGAGATCTCGGACCCTTGGTCTTGTCTTCGGTGGCGTTACTCTTTGGGTACCTGGTGTCGACCTCTCATCGGGGGTGAGCGACGTTGATCTCTTTCGGGCCCAAGTTGGTGTTTTTAGGTCACGTCGGTTTTTATTTATTTATTCATTAAAATTTTAAGGAAATTTTTCCTGTAGTAGTTCTTTCCCTTTCTATTGAGTGACTTACTTTCTTTTATAAAAGTTTATTATATAGACTATGTCCAAACATCTGTCTTAAATATTTCTTGAGAATGTTGAGTTATTATTTTCTTGAATTTACCTGTAAAGACAAATCTTCTACTTGTTTCTCGGTTATTTCTATGCTTTTCCACAGGTTGTAATAATCGGTAATCCCTTTACGTTTAATTTTGGTGTTACTTCCGTGATAAAGTGAAGATGATCTTACTGAAAGCCTCTTCCGTTACCGTGGGGTTGAGGTCATGGGAACGGACCTTTTAGGGTACCTACCTCTTCGGACCACCCGACGTCAGGTACCCCAGCGTTTCTCAACCTGTGCTGACTCGCTGAAGTGAAAGTGAAAAGTGAAAGTACGTAACCTCTTCCTTTACCGTTGGGTGAGGTCACAAGAACGGACCTCTTAGGGTCCCTACCCCCTCGGACCACCCGACGGCACATACCCCAGTGTTGTTCTGACTTCGTTGAATCGTCGTCGTCGTCGTCTTACTGAAATTAGTTTGTCTATTATGGTTCACAACCGTTCTTCTACCTCTTTGACCTTGGTAGTATGTTACGATCACCCTTACATTTTACTGTATCCGTGAAACCTTGTGTCAAATCACTAAAGAGTTTTCCAATTTGTATCAAATTGCATCCTAGATGGTTAAGGAGAGGAGTCATATATAAATGTTCTCCTTAACTTTTATATACCGGTGTGTTTTTTGGTGTACTTGTAAGTGTCGTCGTAAAAAGTATTATCGGTTTTCTACTTTTGTTGGTTTTATAGATGGTTGTTTACTTACCGACTTATTTTGTACCTCATATAGGTATGTAACCCAATAATAAATTGGTATTCTTTTATTACATAGAAGTGTTAAACACTCTCAGTTTTACTGAAAAAAGTAAAGTTTCTCGGGATCCATATTTAGTTTAATAAAGGATAAAACGACTGAAGTGGTTACCCATACTATCTATTTACCGTGAAAGACAATTGTAAGTTTGATAAACTTCCGTTTATAAATAGGTTACAAAGGACTAAACCGTTGTCGAGAAGACGTTTTCTTCACCAGTTATAACGACCCTGTATACCGCAATTTGTGTCAATCCAAAGACAGAGGGTCCTGAAGAGTCTCAGAACTTTACGATAATACACAACTTCATAGTTACCCTGTCCACTGGAGACTGGGGTGTTGGACGGAGACGTATTCTGGTACCTTAGACATACCTATGTTAAACTATTTGCGACTCACTTAGATAAACGGTTACTCTCCGTGTTGAGGAGTATATAGGATTTTCACCCTTTCCTTGGCACCGGTTTTCTCATTTTAAATAAATCCTCTGAAATGTTTGTGGGTGTGGAGATGTACTCTCGTTGTCCAGTCAAAAGAGACCCATTTTTTTTAGAATTAAGAAAGTTCTCCTTTTTTTTTTTCTCTCTGCCAATTTAAGACTAAGAAATTATTCGTCACCATACTCTCTTGACAAGGTGTAAATGAACAGAAACACTACTCGATACGTACTTGTCGTATAATTCGATGTAATTAAAGTATAATAACTCGTTCAAGAATGTTTACTTTAGGTATTAAACTTAGACACCGTTCAGATTATCTCAGAATTAAAGTTCTAGTAAACGAAAATACTCTCAGGATTAAGGACCCACCATCACGTAAAGTGTGTGAAAAGGTAACTACCATTAAGTGCGTAGGGGTGTCGTTTACAGACTACTGGTTGTTACTCCTCCATCAGACACGGTCCACGACTCCGTCCCTGTTTTAGAATGAGGAATCCCTCCGATAAAGGACTTCTGACGAAACCTTTATGTTCGTGCGTGGAGTTTATTTAAGTCTCCTTAAGAGTGTCGAGAAAGTTACATTAGAAGTGTGAAGAAGAGTAACCGGAGAAACCTTTACTTACGGTTGGTGAATCGTAGAGAGAGTACTATTGAGGGGTCCACGAACTTTCGTCGTTCACCGGGGTTCCGGTATGATATACTGTGTTGGGTTGTCTAATCCTTTAGAGATTAGAACGGAGTGTCAACGTCAAAGGTTAAATCTAAGAACCGAAATAAAGAGTTCAAGAAGTTCAAAAGGGTGAAGTAAGATTTAGTGTCTCTCATCTCTACGTATTTCCCTAAAGTAATTCCATTTAGTCATGACGTCAAAAGTTTAAATGAAAATCATGGTTGAAAAGGGAAGAAAAGTTGTTCCAGAATGTGATAAGTGGTTGTGTACTTTTTAAATTATTATCTCGATGAAACCAACTTAGTCTCCGTCTCTCTTCCTTGTCCTCGTCCTTAGGAGGGATGAATCCGGAAGGAGGATTGGTGGTGTACACGGACTCTGTGTAGTCCCGAGGTTTCTTGAAAAAATACGGAGGATCATGTTAAGTTCTCAAGAGAGGTTGGAGGGAGAGAGGAAAAATCAGAAAGTTGTTCGTAAGTACTTGGGGATGGTACAAGGTCTTTGATTCGTTCTCCTACCATTACCCCTTTATTTTACCAGGGACAGGAGTTCCGAGACTCAGATGACCCTCTTTCTCTGTGTCTTGTTTTTACTGTTGTGTTACACTCTTAAGATATTAATTGGCGTGTCTTTACCCCACTATTCGAGGTTACCCGACTTCTGTCCGACGGGTTTACTCTATGACCCCGTGTAAGACCGTTATGACGATCTGAGACGCGTAACCATTCCCTTTCAATCTCTCCTTCTCTTCCCCTAAGGTCCTCTTCACACGTCCCGTCGAACTACCACCCCTTCACCTTCTCCCGTGACCTCTCGACCCCGCACAACCCGTTACGTCTCTCCTGTTCGGGTGTTACACCCAATGTCCACTCCCAACAGGGGGAACCGACAATTGTTCCACACGGAGGGTCGAATAATTTTCACGTCTAAGGACACGGGGTAGGGTCTAGACCTAGTCTTAGAGATTTCCCCTCCTGAAGACCTCTCCCAGGTTCTTAAACATAAAGATTTTACCAGAGTCAACCAACAGTCCTAATTGTTCGAACCTTTTGGGGTAATACCCGGAATGTCCTCGAGACTTTGAATTTGATACTCTTCGTTACAACTAGAGTATTCAAAAATCGTACTAGTGAAGTCCACGACACACCTTCCGGCCGAACACTGTATCTTGTGTGAGATTTCTTTATCTTCTCGTCGGGACCGTTCGATGTTGCGACAAGACCCCGACTTTTTTCCACTTTCCTACACTCCATATACATCTACTGTTTCGACTGGTCTACCTCGTCAATTAGTTTACACCATCACAGCTGGTCTCTTCCATGTTCCTCCTTCTATATTTAAAGTCTAGTCAAGTCAAGTCAGCGAGTCAGCACACACTGAGACGTTGGGGTAGTTGACGTCGTGCGGTCCGGGGGGACAGGTAGTGGTTGAGGGCCTCAAATGAGTTTGAGTACAGGTAACTCAGTAGAGTAGGAAACAGTAAGGGAAGAGGAGGACGGAAATTAGAAAGGGTCGTAGTCCCAGAAAAGTTTACTCAGTCCAGAGACGTAGTCCACCGGTTTTAAAGTCTATTCGTACGACTTAAACTCCAGAGAACCTATACGTCCACTTGTTTTTTGTCCGTCGACTTTCGGGTTCACACTTCGAGTCCCTTTTCCACACCATCCCCCTATATGGCGACGTGAGTTGAACGATGTCGTCGTCGACAATTGTCGACGGTGAATTACTCACAGAAAACACATGGTCCGTAACAAATTTCACAAAGAAAAGAATGGATTAACGTAAATTAAGAGTATTGTCAATAAAGTGGAGACTTCTTTGAGTCTCAGTTTCAAAGACTGAACTATTTTTTCGTCTCACCATTTCAGTCTTAAGTTTAGATTTCGAGAAACTGAAGGTTCGGGTACGAAATAGATATAAAGTAGAGTACTTTACTTGGGACCTTTTTTTTTTCACACACTGCCTTCCCTCCTCCCCTAGTGACCCGTTTATATAGACCCTTTACGATGTTTAGTGTAGGACAGGATCTCTACTTGACTCTCACAGACTCAGCGTGTCCGGGGGTCTCCCCGACACACTTACTTTGGGTCGATCACGGTCCTAGGGTTAGTGGGTGTCCCCCGTGGACTGGCGAGGCTAATCTTTCCGGTAAGGTTCGGGGCTGAGGTCGTGAGGGCCACCGTGGCTCAGAGAAACTCCAAGTACCGTAAGGGTGGGTTTTTTGAATCTCTAGTCCCCCCGTTGTGAAACAGTCTAAACCTTGTTCGTCTCTGAGAACTTACTGTTAGGGTCTTTTGTCTAAGAAAAGTAAAAGAGATTTCGTTTTCTCTGTGTACTCATTTAGACAATAGTGTGTCAGAGTTTAAATGTTATCATAAAGATGTTAATATGTCCGGGATGTCCCAGAGAACCGAAAAGTCCATCGAGTCGCCATTTCTTGAGCAGACAGTTACGTCGTCTCCGTCCTTTACACCCAAACTGGGCACCCAGCCCTTCCCGAGGACCCCCTCCTTTACCGTTGGGTGAGGTTATAAGAACGGACCCTTTAGGGTATTTGTTAGGTATCCCAGTGTTTCTCAACCTGTACTGACTCCCTGACTCGCATGTACGTGCGTATCCCGGAAATCTTTGGTACATGAAGAGTCCTTTTACTTGAGTTACCATTGAATTAATAGTCAATGTGTCCCTCGATGTTTGTCAACAAAAAGGAGATTTACTAAATACGAGAGTGGGGTCCTAGTCCGAAGGTTAACATTGTTACACGAATCAACGAGTCAGTACAGCCTGAGAAACACTAGTGTACCTTACGTCGGGCGGTCCGAGGAGACAGATACACCTAAGAGGTCCGTTTTTATGACCTCACCCATCGACAAGGGAAGAGGTCCCCTAGAAGGGTTAGGTCCCTGACTTGGGTCCAGACGGTGTAACGTCCGTCTAAGAAATGACTGATTCGGTGGTGTCTTCGGGTTCTTATGACCTCACCCATCGGGTAGGAAAGAGGTTCCCTAGAGGGGTTGGGTCGTTACTTTGACCCCAGAGGACGTAATGTCCGTCTAAGAAATAGTCGACTCGATGATCCCTTCGTGGTTATGTTTAAAATTTTATTGTTACAATTTTCATTTTTAAAATTTTGTTATTACAATTTTAATTGTCATTTTTAAAATTGTTATTTTTCATACATTTAACGGTTGTAGGCGACCTAGTAGCTTTTTCGTTCTCTCAAGGTCTTTTTGTAGATAAAGACGAAATAACTGATACGGTTTCGGAAACTGACACACCTAGTGTTATTTGACACCTTTAAAGACTCTCTCTACCCTTATAGTCTGGTGGACTGGACGGAGAACTCTTTGGATTTATGTCCAGTCCTTCGTTGTCAATCTTGACCTGTACCTTGTTGTGTGACCAAGGTTTATCCTTTTCCTTATACACTTCCGACATATAACAGTCGGACGAATAAATTGAAGATACGTCTCATGTAATACTCTTTACGACCCGACCTTCTTCGTGTTTGACCTTAGTTCTAACGTCCTCTTTATAGTTATTGGAGTCTATATGTCTACTGTGGTGGGAATACCGTCTTTCACTTCTCCTTGATTTTTCGGAGAACTACTTTCACTTTCACCTCTCACTTTTTCAACCGAATTTCGGTTGTAAGTCTTTTGCTTCTAGTACCGTAGGTCAGGGTAGTGAAGTACCCTTTATTCTACCCCTTTGTCACAGTCTGAAATAAAACCCCCCGAGGTTTTTAGTGACGTCTACCACTGACGTCGGTACTTTAATTTTCTGCGAATGAGGAACCTTCTTTTCAATACTGGTTGGATCTGTCTTATAAGTTTTCGTGTCTGTGATGAAACGGTTGTTTCCAGGTAGATCAGTTCCGATACCAAAAAGGTCACCAGTACATACATACACTCTCAACCTGACACTTCTTCGACTCGCGGCTTCTCAACTACGAAAACTTGACACCACAACCTCTTCTGAGAACTCTCAGGGAACCTGACGTTCCTCTAGGTTGGTCAGGTAAGGCTTCCTCTAGTCGGGACCCTAAAGAAACCTCCCTTACTATGATTTCGACTTTGAGGTCATGAGACCGGTGGAGTACGCTTCTCAACTGAGTAACCTTTTCTGAGACTACGACCCTCCCTAACCCCCGTCCTCCTCTTCCCCAGCTGTCTCCTACTCTACCGACCTTCCGTAGTGGCTGAGCTACCTGCACTCAAACTCTCTTGAGGCCCTCAACCACTACCTGTCCCTCCGGACCGCACGACGCTAAGTACCCCAGCGTTTCTCAACCTGTGCTGACTCGTTGACTTGACTTGACTTGACTTTACTTGTACACTCCGACTTCACTCCCACTCTAAGGTGACTGTCCTGTCGTGTTACGCCTCAGTCGAGTAGAAACGGTGGAGGTTGTAAGTTCGGTGCTATGAAGACTCCTTCCACATGGAGGTACACTCCTTCGGTCCTCCGTCTGCCAACCGGGACGAAAGAAATATTAAGCGATTAGTGTGGGTATCCCTGATTTCTTCGGGGTGTGAAAATGTAAAGAGTCGATTTCCAGTACGTCAGACTTCATGACGTCTTTTCATTAGTACTACAGTTTTTTTGTTACAATTTTATAATCCATGGTGTCCGGTGAGAGTAAGATGGAAGGCCTAGAGCGAAGGGCGGAGGGAGTATGACTATTAGAGAACAAGACCCTAAAGGGTGAGAAACAAGTACTACACTTGTAATAACAAGAAAAATTAAAGTAAGGAAATGAGTACAAAAAGAGACTAATCGTATTATATCGTATTTTCCTTATATATAAGTGTTTACTTTCTTTTTAGTATCATAAACAGGTTCCAAAAAGGACCAGACAGTTTGTTTTGTGTGTGTATGTGTGTGTGTGTAGATGTCTAAACCGGACAACATTGATGTATTCAGGAGGTCAATTTCTATTGTCTTATGTATAATAAATAATTGAACAAGGACAGTGATAAAGACGACAAACAGACGTTTACTTCGTTTCAGAATGTCAAATTATCTAGTACTCCCTTAGGACTACCCTTGTGGTCTCGAATGTTTTTGGTTTTATTTGTATATGTCTTCTTTATATTTTTGGAACTAACAAAGAACTTACCTTCGAACTTTTGAGTCGTTTAGACTTTTGATTTATTCATAAAAATAGACAGTCTGTAAAATGATCTATAAATGGTCTATAAAAGATCTGACTCTTTACGTCTTATTAGAGTCCTTTGTTATCGTTTATTTCTAAAGTATTCATGATTTTAAAACTTACTTCACAAACTCTTGAAATTAAAAAAAATTTCATATTCTACATTCTTGTCACAAGTGACGTGATACAGTTTTAGAAAGAATGAAAGGGAATTATGACTTTTTGACTACTATAAAAATTTTTGTCATAATGTCACTGTATCGACTGTACCATATCTCTGTTGTGATGTTGAATCCAGACCTAAGTAGTTCAAGCCAAATCAGCGAGTCAACTCAGGTTGAGAAACACTCGGGTACCTGACGTCGTGCGGTCCGAAGGGACAGGTAGTGGTTGAGGGCCTCGAGCGAGTTTGATACAGGTAGCTCAACCACTACGGTAGTTTGATAAAGTAGGAGGCAACAGGGGAAGAGGAGGACGGAATTTAGAACGGGTCGGAGTCCCAGAAAAGGTCACTCAGTAAAGAGACGTAGTCGACCGGTTTCAAACCTCAACGTCGAAGTCGTAGTCGTAGTCAGGAAGGTTACTTATGAGTCCTGACTAAAGGAAATCCTAACTGACCACACTAAAGGAATGTCAGGTTCCCTGAGAGTTTCGGATATGATTAAGGACATCAGTTGACAGAAAGTACTATGTATAAATTTATCGTTTTTATTATAAGTTATAACTAGTTTTTCTTTATTTGGTTGACTTTTAATCACGTAGAGATTTATAATATACGGATCCTTACATTTGTTCACCTATATAGACTCTGGTGTTTCCTGGAAGAGGAACCAGAAGAAGCACAGTAACAGAACGGGAGGAGAACTATAGGACACGTGTGTCTAATTCAGATGGGACGTGTCGGTCAAGTGGTCTAGTGAGGGTAGTCCTAGATACAACACGGTAATATTATACCATGGGTGATCGGTGTACATCAATAGATATAAATTAATCTTAATTATTATAATCTTTGTCAAGAGTCAATGTCCGGTATAAAGTTCACGATTTGTCGGTGTACATCAATCACCGATGGAACGTCTGGTATTACAAGACGGTATATATCTTGTAAATATAACAGGATGTTTCAAGATAAACCTATCGTGTTGAGAAATCCCAACCCCCTCCTCCACCAGTGACTCTGTTTCCCGAGGCATGATGACGTGTCGTCGTGACGAGGTTTCGTGTTTTAACATTACGACAGTTGTGGTCCCAGTCCTATGTCTCGACCCCAAAACCCCAACTTCCTTTCAACAAGTCTCCCGGTCTAAGTCCTTACCGTCAGGAGACTGGTCCGTAATGACCAGAGTCTTTACCCATACACTCTCCGTTCATCTGAAGACTTTCACATCGTTAGTTTATCGGTCTACTCCTTCAAATATGTCTATTCGACCTGGTTTTAAAACACTCAGTCCTCATATCCTGGGTTCACTCCGTCAGACTCTACAGTTACCGGTCCTTAGACCCTGTTCTCAGATGCTTCAGTCTTATATTCCGTAGCGGTCATTCGTGTAGGGTACACCAGACGGGAAACCGGGGAAGACTTGAAAAATAACTCTCACCCCGTCGGAACTTTAGGTCTACACACGTCTCTCATTAAACGTCGAAGTGCCTTCTAAACGAGATGGACTCGAATCCCGACCACGTTCTGTCAGTCTATGAACACGTCTGGACTTAACCCCTAAACCGTCGAAGACTCATGAGATCAGTTATGTCCAACGTATAATCAAAATTCATTTATCAGAGAGGAGACGTACATCTTACAACGTAGTCAACCATGGTTAAGTGACGTGTTTAATTCTGTCCGGATCTCCTCCTCGGACGATCCGACGTCAAGTTCTCCAGTGTTTCTCAGTCTGTGCTGACTCGTTGAAGTGAAAGTGAAAAGTGAACGTACGTACGTAACCTCTTCCTTTACCGTCGGGTGAGGTCACAAGAACGGACCTCTTCAGGTCCCTGCCGTCTCGGACCACCCGACGGCAGTTACCCGAGCGTGTCTCAGCCTTTGCTGACTTCGCTGAATCGTCGTCGTCGTCGTCGTCAGTAGAGACCGGACGGACTGTTCCATGATTTCCCATCAGATGTTGTGTCTGTATTAGTCTCAAACGTAAGGAGTAAATAAAATGGATAAAGGATATATGACTCCACCCGGTATTTGATTACTCGTAGAAGACTTCGGGTCCGGAAACCCTTTGTATAGGTCCATAGAAGACGTCGGAAGACAGAGATCCTGAGACTGGAGGTCTGGTCTGATAGAAGGTGGTTTCTACATAGAGGACGTTTGTACGGAACTTGATATACTGAAGGACAGAATTTTCTCTTTGAAAGTCACCACAAGGTAGAGACGTATATTTTGGATATTCGGAGGTGAATAATTAGGTCCAGAACACCGTAAACAGGAGAGGGACGGAAGGATACAAGGGGATAAAGGTAGTTATGTAGAACAAAGACTAGTCTATTCGGACGAACGGAAAGGGATTTAATGATAAAAAAAACGGGTGACACAGGACAAAGGGGTGAAGAGACGACGACGAGTTTGGGACGGATTGGAAACTCCGGGTCGAGTTTACACACCATATTTCCAAAGACACTGGGTCGTCAGTCTTCCCTGGACAAGGAAGTTATAGATTGGTAAATGTCGTCACTGAGACTACCCAATCATAATCTCGACCAACACACACATACACTGTGGAGAAGACATGTCTTTTCAATTGTATCGTCCGGACTCTGACGATAGGAATCTTTCCGGACGAAAGATAGGAATCTTTCTGACGATAGGAATCTTTCAACCGGAGACCGACCGTAGACCCTAAACTGAGAACGTCACAAGGGTTGTGACACGGATCTGAAAAATACACTTGTTATACCAAATATGACTTGTGAACGAAGGGAAGACCTGTAAAACATGTACGATTTGTTTCCCAAGAATGTGTTGGTCGGGAGGTTTTACAACCAACGATCTAGAGATCACCCGAAGGATCCCGTCTTTGTGACGTGTAGACAGTCACGTAAAATTGATCTTTGCTCATAAACTTCTGTCACGAGACACACTGGGGATTACACTACCTCCCTCGTATTCCCTCCGACACACACCTGAGGAAGTCTGAGATGGACCAAGAAGAAGGATTATTCGGTGGCCACATAGGAATGAGGTAACGATATTATTTATAGTCGGTGTTCATATTGAGACTCAGGGTACTCAGGAAGATCACTTACTTGTGACCCTAACGGGACCCTAGACGTTGTGTAGGAAATTCAGGTCACAGGAACAGACGTTTCGTCGTCCCTGACACGGAAGATGTAGAAACGCTAGGAGTTCCTTAGCTCGTGTCTCCAAATCAAAGATCTATGAACTGAAATTATTGAAATCTTCCTGATATGTTAATTTTGTGGTTTCATCGACTCCCGTTTTACTTTTTATTATTTCCCCGTCAAAAGGGGTTTCCGAGGATAGATATATGTGTGTCGAAAAGGAACGAAATTTCCGAGAGTACCCGAAGTGTCGTTATTTACTCATAAGACTTACATGGGCGACGACGGTGTCCCGAGACTACTGAAGAATCAAATTACTTTAGAGAGATCATAGAACGATAAGTCGATTGTTCTCTGAGACAGAGAACAAGTTCGCTTGTGTGTGAGACAATGAATTCAGGGTCCCCGCTCACGGACGATCCATGGGTCGTTTTCGTCCCGGAGACGCTGTCCCTCTCAGGGACGTCACCGGTGTCTGGATATAAACGGAAAAGACAGAAAGTCTTCGGGTGGATTTCGTGTATTTTTGTGACTATAAACCTGAGTTCTCGTTTCAAGACTGTACATACTATTGTTATTATTAATACTTAATAAAGGACTCTAAATGACAGACGGTCCCGGACTAAATCCCTGAAGTGTACATAGTAGTGGAACTACTACGTCTGTAATGATAGAATCTCAACTCCTGTACCTGCGTGTCTCTCCAATTCGTCGGACCGAATAAACCGTCGTGATTGGTACCATTCCGTCCGTCCGAGAGCGTCCTCACACTTAAGTCCATCGAATCTTGTTCCGGTTCCTGTCTGGAGTTTCCAGTTTAGGTTGTTACCCCCCTTCTCTCCCACCCTACTTGACTGTCTCATCATACCTTTGTATATGTAATGGTATACACTTCGTCTATCAGTCACCGTTAAACGACATACTACGTCCCTTGAGTTTGACCACGAGACACTGTTGGGTCTCCCCACCCTACCGTACCCGACCCTCCTCCCTCCCTCCAAGTTCTCCTTCCTCTGTATATATATGGAGACCGACTAAGTACAACTATATACCGTCTTTGGTTGTGTTATAACATTTCGTTGATAGGAGGTTAAATTTTGTCAAAAAAATTTTCTAACTCAGGTCCTTAGGACTCAAGAGGACTAAATGTTCCGACTCCGATTTCTTTAAGTTCGTCCCATCCATGACCCCTACCCGGTACCTACCTGACCTAATGGGAGTCCCCATCGTCCTACTTCGGAGTCTGACTAGGACCACCTGGTGTCGGACCACTCCCTGTCTCACACTTCGGTCACATCCACCTACCCTACTCCATCTTCGGTTCCATGTCCAGTGTTTTGTCGTTTCCCTGGTAAAGGTCTCACCCAGAAAGTATGGAATTTCCTCTGAAGAGTCGCACTCCAGTCTGTCCAGAATCTTCGAAACACTTAGGAGTCTTTCTCCTACATTTCTCCCGTACATAGGTAGAAACCCATGTACGTTAGAAGGTTCCTTTCTCATAGTTTTCCAGGAGCCGACGAAGAGGGACCAAATGAGGACACAGAAGTATCTTAGAACGTCCGAGGACTGTGTCCGATTCTACGAGAAGGACCGTCACCCTTCGACTGACGTTCGAACACGAAGGTAAAGGAGATTACGGTATGGAAAACTAAAAACTGGGATGTGGTTACGGGGATTAGTCAATTCTATTTGATCCGATTGATAAGGAGACTTCGGTAGATATGCCACGAGTGGGAATACTCGTACTCGAAATTATATGAGGTGTTTAAAGAACCTCATCTTCATTTTTCTACAAAATTACGTTTTTGAGTTCCGTTTGATAAATTCAGTTTGTTGAATGTAAAGTCCCAAAGACTCCCTTTATTACGAATTGAAACTAGAGTCATTCGAAGAAGGAGTTGAACAGAGGATTTAAACCTAAGGACGACGCCAAAGTTACTATGTTGTAAGACAGTAGTTCTTACACATAGAGTCCCGTAGCGATCATCCTTTCGGACGAACGACAACAAACCTTCCTTGTCACTCGTCGGTGGTTTGTGTCTAGGGGTCGGACGTCCTTAAGTAGTGACACTGGTGACAACGACAACGAATCAGCGAGTCAGTACACACTGAGAAAACACTAGGGTACCTGACATCAGATGGTCCGGGGAGGTAGGTGCCCTAAAATGTCCGTCCTTATGACCTCACGCAACGGTAAAACTGAGGTCCCCCAGAAGGGCCCCTAGAAGGACTGGGTCCCTAGCTTGGTCACAGAGACCGTAACCGTCCACCTAAGAAATGGTGATTCGGTCGTCCCTTCGGGTTGATACTGGTAATCCCGGGGAATTTTCAAAGACTAAAGTTACAGGACGACTAAAACGTTAACGAACCTATCAGAGAGTACTTAAGGATACCGTCATACCATATTACCCGGTACCGACTAAGTACAGTTACATACCGTTTTTTGTGATGTTATAAAATTCCATTGATCGGAGGTTAATTTATTAAAAAAATTTTTTATACCATATTACCCTTAGTTCGTCCCCTATCTGGTCCTGAACTTAGGATCTACCCTTTGGTCATTATACAAACTGAAGTCTCAACTACGTCCCTGATTTAATTCACTGTATGTATCTCGACCACCGTACTTCGAACCGTGTAGTGTATGTGAGTACTCACAAGTGAGGACGAGGAAAGATCGGGAATAAGGGGTATCTCTGGTTACGTTTGAAAGTGGAAAGGGGAATTCGGAGTGTTCTTTTATTTTTAGTAACCTATACTTACAGAAGGTCAAATAGTGTCAGATTACGTTGAATAAATACTAAAGTCCGTAATGGTAGGGAGGAGGGGTCGGGGACACCCTGTACGGGGTAATATCCGAGAAGATAGAAGTACGAGGGGAGATTTGTGTCAGACACACCCAGGTCACTAAAGGAGTACCAGGACACTCAGAACAAGGACCTTTCAGACAGACCGGATCTCAGTTTACTCCACAACACTCGGTGAGACCTTCTTAATCACTGATCCCATACATTTTTTACGGACACTTCGAATTTTCCAGACTCACTGCATTTCGAAGGTTACTATCATAAACCCCGGGTTACGATCACCATCTCTTGGACGGACGATTACGTCCTCTACATTCTCTACGTCCAAGTCAAGGACCCACCCCTTCTAGGGGACCTCCTGCCGTACCGTTGGGTGAGGTAATAAGAACGGACCTCTTAGGGTACTTATCTCCTCTGTCCTCCTATCCCAGTGTTTCTCAGTCTGTGTTGACTTCGCTAAATCGTGTCGTGTGTGTTTACACAATACCAAACAAAAATTTCTCTAGTTACAAACTCCTTCAGAAGACTCGAGTCTTTCACTTCCCCTAAACAACCTCCCCCCCCGTCAGTTCACGGTTCCCGGACCCTCCCAGTCGTTAAATTAGAGCTCCGCAGTCACAGGAGAGAAATGTCTGTAGAAGGGGTCCGTAGACTTAAATTTTCAGGATACAGAGTAAAAACACTAAGAGTTAACGAATCAAAAGAAGTTTCATAAATATAGAAGGATCAATATATCATATGTGCATGAATAGTAGACAAAGGGAGGGATCTTACATTTGATGTTCTCCTCTCCCTAAAAAGAGACGGAACAAAACGTGACTAAGGGACCGTGGACTTCGTTGGAGAATGTGTACCGTCAACATATTACACACGACTTATTTAATTGTTCTGACTATATTAATATTGGTACTTAGATGAGATATTTTTCATTTACTAAAAGTTCAGTCATGACATTGATGTAATGATTGTTTAATAAAGATTGTGAGAGGATGACGGAAGACGTGTGTCATCGAGATGGTTTTTAGACTGTCAAGAAATTTGGGCCGTCAGGGTCCGTCACTAAGAATTGGAAGGGTCACGGAACATTAGTGATGTCTTGAGGACCAAATTAATTACACCCCTCACCGGACCGGTATCTCTTGAAGTCGAGATTACACGGTGGTTCCAATTCTTTACGGCCAGATTCTCGTCAAGGGAAGTTAGACAGGTGAGGAAAACATAAGGGAGGATACCATTCCTGGACTTGTAAGTGAGTTGTCAGTGAGGTTTTTCATTAGTCTCGATTCAGACCTTTTTCACTTATTATTGCTTCCTATTATAAAAACAGGTTATTTGTTTCTCACTGATGTTCTGAACAAAAGGACACTTTGTATATTTGATTAAAACGAGAGTAAAAAGGTCTACGACCTTAGAGAGAAGAGACAGACAGGGGAAGAAGATATGTTCGTAGAGTAGGTAAAGTGAGATGTCTACGTACAGTCGGGTCCGAGGACAAGGACCCTGAGGTAATAGTAACTAAATTATTAGACGATCCGCTCAGAGAGGTCAAACAGAACTCCATGACTTTATAAAAATAAAAGGTAATTTTCGGGAACTTTCTTTTTGTAAAAAAAAATTACACGAAGTCAATTTTTGAAGTCCCATTGTTAGTCCATCCGTAATTATTCTCTCAAAATGTGAAACTAAACTTCTAAAGTGTATTTCACATTATGTCGAAAACCCCCTTCCACGGTGTTCACAATTATTATTAATTGACTCAAGTTCCCCCCGAAGGGTCCACCGAGTCACCCATTTCTTAGACGGATGTTACATCCTCTGCTCCCAAGTCAGGGACCCACCCCTTCTAGGGGACCTCCTCCCGTGTCGTTGGGTGAGGTCATAAGAACGAACCTCTTAGGGTACCTGTCTCCTCGGACCACCCGATGTCAGGTACCCCAGTGTCTCTTCAGTCTGTGTTGACTTCGTCGACTCGTGTTCGTGTGCTCAAGTTCCGTTTGTTCATCGTCCTGGATAAAGGTATACTCAGAGACAAGATTTGTACGAGTTTCCCTTTCAATGAACCTCACAAGGGAACCTTTCGTCGTCTGTGTAGAAATCTACGGTATAATTCTATTTCATTCAAATGTATCCTCACGACCCTGTTTTATAAGAAGTAACAAAAGATGACTTCTTGACTCAAATTTTTTAAGCATTGACAAAGATACAACTTAAACTTTAAGATTTACGGAGAAAAGGAACGTATGGTAAATCGAAACAGATAATTGAACATTGACACCTGGAAGGACCAAGGGTACATGACGTTTCCTAACTTAGTCAGAGGCTCAAAGGGTAGACGCGATAAAGAGATGACAAAGAAGAGGAGGAAACACGGACTAAAGATCTATGGGATCAATGTTGTCGGTATGTAGAACGAGGTACCTATCGTTAGGGTATGTAGGGTACAAGTCAAAAGGTAAAAGAGAGTACTCAGAGTTGACGAATGAAAATTTGTTGTGTATGGTTTAAGAAGTTTTGTGTCAGAACTAAGTAACTGACTGGACGACTGTCCTAGATAATTTTCATGGATCACAAAATGGTGAAGGTACACCATAACTCCTAAGTTTCTAAAGTAAAAATTTTAGAACGAGACCGAAGTCTAGAGTTAGGTCCGTCTACAAAGTGTGACGAAACACTTCCGTCTCTTTTATTGGGGAAGAAACACTCATGTACGGAGACCAAGACTGTCTTTCCGAAGGTTAGTGACATTCAACACAGAGTTCCGTATATCGGAGTCTCTAGGTAGTCCCGACACTGAGATTCCTGTCGTCGGTGTCTAGAGTGTTAATTCGTAAAGAGATCGGTAGACCAAAGGTCTCTTTTGTGTCCATTCAATGTTAGAGAGGGTCGATTTTTATCAAATCGTTGTTTTTACAAAAAACTTTCTTCGTTCTTTATGTCGTTTAAAGTTAGATCATAAAAGAAAGTAGAAAAGTATAAAGGGTAGTAAGTGAAGAGACCTTGTAGAATTCCACCTGAAACGTTTAGACTCTAACTCTTAGAACTTTCTGTAATCAAACACAACTATAGACTCAAGCGTTCTCGTAGTTCTTTCTGCCCTTGGAAGTTGTTGGATTCTTTTCTCGTCCAGGATCGACCGTGAGGTACACAGACTTCTCATTTTCAGGGGAACGTGTCTTTTCAGATACGCGGAGAGGCCTTCTTTCCGTACGATTCGATAACAGTTTGGTGACTTAGTACCCTGTAGGTGAGGGTGTGGAAATTTATGAAGGACTGTCGTATAAAGGGTTTCGAAAGAGTAGCGTTCCGAGTTTTTTTCCGAAGTGTCTCATGAACCCCGATGTCTTAAAGGTGAATCTCTCGTCCGAGGGTGCGACTTCATCATGGACTTTGATAGAACAAATGTGTGAATGGTCAACACGAAGAGACTCCCGTCCCCAAGAGAACTAGTCCTTGTGTTATCTATGATCCAGTTTAGGAAACCGGTTTGGGTCTGACATGTAAAACTCTTCCTAAAACTGTTCTCTAAGAGGGGAACTGGTTTGAGATCCGTCCGAGGAGATTCAAAGAGTTGATCTGGAGTTAAAAATCTCAGGGTACAGGGAGAGACTTAACAGACATCATAATCTGTTAAAATCTTAATCTGTTAGGTATCGTCTTAGGACGATGCAACCAAATCGGTCTTAGGAAGTGTAAGTTATATACTGAGGGGTGGAGCTATAGTTAGTCTGAGGAGTAAGCGGTAGTGGGAACCCACTGTAGACTAGTGAGACCGGACAGAAGTTGTTCACAGAAAATCCAACCAAATCGGTCTTAGGAGGGGGTTGATTGGGAACTACGAAGAAAAATCATTAAAAAGTTGGGTAACGGAGGATGGGACGAGAAACGGATAGTCAAGTCAAGGTAACGAGTCAGCACAGACTGTGAAACGCTGGTGTACTTAGTGTCGTGTGGTCCGGAGGGACAGGTAGTGGTTGAGGGCCTCAAGTGGGTTTGGGTATAGGTAACTCAATCACTACGGTAGGTTGGTAGAGTAGGAGACAGTAGGGGAAGAGAAGGACGGGAGTTAGAAAGGGTCGTAGTCCCAGAAAAGTTTACTCAGTCAAGAAGTGTAGTCCACCGGTTTCATAACCTCAAAGTGCAAGTTATAGTCAGGAAGGTTACTTGTGAGTCCTAACTAGAGGAAATCCTACCTGACTAACCTAGAGGAACGTCAGGTTTGTGGTATCAAGTTTTCATAGTTAAGAAGTCGTGAGTCCAAAGAAATTTCAGGTTGAGAGTACAGGTATGAACTGGTGACCTTTTTGGTATCGATACTGATCTACCTGGAAACAGCCGTTTCATTACAGAGACGAAAAATTGTATGATAGATCCAACCAGTATTGAAAGGAAGATTCTTCACAGAAAATTAAAGTACCGACGTTAGCCTCGGGGGGTTTTATTTCAGACTGTGATAAAGGTGACAAAGTGGTAGATAAACGGTAATTCACTACTCTGGTATACGGTACTAGAATCAAAAGACTTACAACTCGAAATTCGTTTGAAAGAGTGAGAGGAGAAAGTGATTCTCCGAAAAATCAAGAAGAAGTAAAAGACGGTATTCTCACCACAATAGACGTATAGACTCCAATGACTATAAAGAGGGCCGTTAGAACTAAAGTCGAACACGAAGAGTACTACATGAGTACTCTCATACTCATGAGAGTACTCATATCGTACTCTTCGTTGTGACCCGACATGAGTACTCTTCATGTCGGGTCGCAAAGAGTACTACATGAGACGTATCTTCAATTTATTCGTCCCACTGTTATATGTCGGAACTGCATGAGGAAAAGGATAAACTTTGGTCAGACAACAAGGTACAGGTCAAGATTGACAACGAAGGACTGGACGTATGTCCAAAGAGTTCTCCGTCCAGTCCACCAGACCATAAGGGTAGAGAAAGTCTTAAAAGGTGTCAAATGACACTGGTGTGTCAGTTTCCGAAACCGTATCAGTCATTTCGTCTTTATCTACAAAAAGATAACGAAAAAGGTACTAGGTCGCCTACAACCGTTAAACTAGAGACCAAGTTCTAGAGAACTTGGTAGACTCTAGAAGAACATTTGAGAAGAACTTGGTACACTCTTGGTATAGAACTTGGTCTCTAGTCCTAGAGAGACGGATATTTAAGGATGAAAGATAATAACATCAGTGTCAACTCAAGTGACATCACCAGGAAAATGGATGACGTTATCAGGACTTATTTCAGACGGACATAAATTGTTCACAGATTTACAAAAGAAAAAAGAAATTGTTTCGGGAATCACTACTAGTCATCTATAAGGTTGGACCGGAGACTGTAGAAAGCTTCTGTGAGAGATGACCAAAGATCGTCTGACGATAGAAGTCATCAGCATAAACTCTTCTATTTTCACCAATGTACTAGACAGCCTAGTCCTGTCGACCTCCCTTAGGAAACTCTCAACAGAAGACAACTGATCGTGGATCTCCCTCAGTAGTCAGGTCCCGTACCTCGGTTCACCTATACACCTTTTTCTCATCCCCACTGAATTGGACGAACGTACCGAGATAGACACCGGCACCGGAACTCCGTCTTCATCTTTACCCTCTTTCCCTTCTTACAGAAATTATACTTAAGACGGGTTAAAATGTGTAAAGACGTTGATGTCTGAGTTACGAATACTAAAATATTACTTGGTAAGAAAGTAAGCTATTTACGATGGTCGAGTGACATCCGAGACATTGTAAAGAGGAACGTGTATAATATGAAATTTGTTTTTCTTGACTTGTCCTTAATCGCACACGTAAAATACCGTTAAAAGATCAAAAGTTGACTTCAACTTTTTGAACAAGTTTTCAAATGACGGTGAAGTAAGTGTTTCCTAAAAGGAAGATAAAATTCAATACAGAAGAAGAGACGACAGAACTATTAGAACTAGAGATATCTTTCAAAGACGTACCGTCGTTCGTTTCTTTTTGATTTCTCGGAGAACTACTTTTTTCACTTTCTCCTCTCACTTTTTCAACGGAATTTTGAGTTGTAAGTTTTTTGCTTCTAGTGCCGTAGACCAGGGTAGTGAACTACTGTTTATCTACCCCTTTGTTACCTTTGTCGTTTTCTGAAATAAAACCCCCCGAGGTTTTAGTGACGTCTACCAGTGACGTCGGTACTTTAATTTTCTACGAACGAGGAACTTTCTTTTCAATACTATTTGGATCTGTCGGATAATTTTTTGTCTCTGTAATGAAACTGTTGTTTCCAGACAGATCAGTTTCGATACTGAAAGGTCATCAGGTACATACCTACACTCTCAACCTGATATTTCTTTCGACTCACGACTTCTTAACTACGAAAACTTGACACCACAACCTCTTCTGAGAACTCTCAGGGTACCTGACGTTCCTCGAGTTTGATTTCCTTTAGATTTCAGTCAGGATTTCCTTTAGTCAGGACTTATAAGTAACTTTCCTGACTACTACTTCGACTTCGAGACTATGAAGCTGGTGGACTACACTTCTTGACTGAGTAAACTTTTCTGGGACTACGACCCTTTCCAACTTCCACCCTCCTCTTCCCCTACTGTCTTCTATTCTATCAACCTACCATAGTGACTGAACTACCTGTACTCAAACTCGTTCGAGACCCTCAACCACTGCCTGTCCCTTCAGACCGTATGACGTCAGGTACCCCAGCGTTTCTAAACCTGTACTGATTCACTGACTTGACTTGACTTGACTTCTTTCTGATTAATTTAAATTGGAGACTCCGTTGAGTAATGACAAAACTTACTATGGACTTTAATATGAGAGAAGTCACCTAAACCGAGGATTTTATGGTACTTGTGCATGAAACCTTACACTCCTTTATTTCTTGGTCTTGTCAAGGTCCTTAGAAGGTTATAACCCATCTAAAATTTTAAAGTAAATAGATGACTGAAAAATCGATATGGAGAAATGTAATAAAAGATGTAAGAATTCAAAAGTGGTAGTTAAAGTTTACTCATAAAAAGGTAAGATGTTTTTTACATCTTTCGAATGTTTACGTCTCCAATTTAATGGTGAGGAAGGTAGGAAAGACGATATCAACAGTATTCATGTATATAATCTTATGGGAGTTCTTTTACAATAAAAATAAAATATGTCATGACATAAAAAAATTAATTCTCTCTTTATCAGAAAAGATAAGTAGATATATAAATAGTAAAGGTTACAAGAAGTAAGTCAAAACTCGTAGACTCGAAGGGACACTAAGAAAAAAATCGGACCTCTTGAAGGTAATCGTTCAGAATTTGATGTCAAGAGGACCACTGTTCGAGAGAATCAAAAGGGAGTAGACTTTTACAGAAATTTTATTTCTATAAACAGAAATAAAACAGAAGTAATGAGAAAGTAAACAGAATAAGAATTTTCTAAAAAAGTGATTTATATTTTGAAACACAAACAGACAGGAAGTTATGAAATGTCTACAAAAAGACAATGGAAGACCTGAGGTACTAAAGACTATTTTTCGAGTGCTAGTGAACTTAATAACAAGGGTACGTACGTTACACAGTGAAAAATGATCGATGAAAATTCTTAAAATCAATCTGATACTACACAGTATAAATAAGACAAATCTCCCGACCGGACAATCCAGTGAGGTGGTATGGTCTTTACTTTGGTCGTACCAAGACGAAGTTTTTTTTATTGGGTTTATGTTCGGTGACTGTAGAGGGTAGACTTAATGACGTTTCCGGAGGATAAGATCAAAGGAATAAATAGAAATACACTGGTCCCCACTCTTCTGAACAACATTAAAGTAGGGAACCGAGGAGAAGTAATTAAACCTTCAGTAAAACTCTAAGTTTCGTAAAGGGACCATCGAGTCGACCATTTCTTAGGTGGACGTTACGTCGTCTGGGACTAGGTTAAGGACCCAGTCCTTCTAAGCGACCTTTTCTCTATCCGATGGATGAGGTCATAAGAACCCGAAGGGACCTCCGAGCCGACCATTTCCTACTCTTCTACCATCTTTTGTTCAGAGAGGGGACCTTCTGTCGGGGTACCATACAAATGGTCTACTCTTATCATTCCCGATATGACTTATGGAAAAAGTTTTGTCGTTTAAGGGGAATTATGAAATGAAAAAATAAGATTGTAAATAGGGAGGTTTATATGATATGTTTGATGAATAAATAACTAACTGAGGGGGATGTTCTTACATTCAAAGTGTTCTCGTCCTTAAAAACAGCTCAAAAGAAGTGACCGTACAGAGATATCTCAGATATGGTCACCCTCGTGTATTATCCACTTTTTATTTAGAAACTGACATTGTTAGTTGATGCTGTAGATGGAGCCTATGGAGAATTAAAAGGTGTAAGAAAAGGTCCGTCTGCCAAAAAGACTTGAGTACAGTCAAGTCGAGTCAAGTCAGCGAGTCAGACAGGCTGAGAAACTGTGGGGTACCTGACGTCGTACGGTCCGGAGGGACAGGTAGTGGTCAAAGGCCTCGAATGAGTTTGAGTGCAGGTAACTCAGTCACTACGGTAGGTTGGTAGAGTAGGAGACAGTGGGGGAAGAGGAAGACGGAAGTTGGAGAGGGTCGTAGTCCCAGAAAAGTTTACTCAGTCAAGAAGTGCAGTCCACCGGTTTCATAACCTCACAGTCGAAGTCAGGAAGGTTACTTATAAGTCCTAACTACAGTACTACTTATAAGTACCTGAGTACAGTCTTCGTAATCAATAAGATAAGATGAGACGTGACACACAATACCAGATCTATCTCGTCTTCCCTTTAAAGAACATTTGTTTCTTTAAAAATTTCTTTTAACTGGTAAAGAAAATGACACAAACATGTCATGTACCATAATTTTTAAAAGAGGTCGGACTATGAATCTGAGTCTTGTATTAATTCTCTACCGTGTGTGTCCTCTTGTTAAGGACCGGAAAAAGAGTCTACTTTCTTTGTATGTAAATTGGTTTCTAGTTTCATATATAGATTTTACTTTCAAAGTGGTCTACATAGAGATTCATCTAAAAGTGACATAATAAAGTCTCGTTCTACACTACGGAACCGGTACATATATTTTCGTACAACTCAATCGGACCGGGGACTTTACTTTATGTAAATCGAAGTTTGACATAAACGTAAGTAAGACAGATATAAAAACCAAACCCCAATCTTTTTATATAAGAACATTCTCTTTTGAATGTTCTACTATTTCACAAAGTGAATTTATAAGTGTGTGACCGGAGAGGTAGGTATCCCGTGTCCTAGGACCGAAAGAAATACACTCTCTCATTCGATTAAAAATCAAAGAGATCTAGAAACATTAAAGGTCCCTTCTATACGTATAACTGTTACTCTCGTCCCATCCTCTTCTTTGACTTTAACTGACAGTCAATTTTGTCCAGTCTGGTATGGTACACCGGAACTCACCTGCCTGACTACACGTCCAGGAATTGACCGACGGTCTCGAGGGCGTCTATTCGAGATCAACGTGACATTCTGTACTGGAGAAATCGTCTCTTTTCTTTTTGACAAACTAAATTAATTGTTTCAAGAGTCGGTAGTAAAGTTTTCTTTTAAAGAGAGAGCCCAATGGACGCTAAAAGAGAGAAAACCTATCTTTTGAACGGAGAGTCCGTCTCGGGAGATAAAGTTAATGTCTTCGTCGACTAAAAGTTCTTTTTCATGTACGATACGTTCGCACAGGACTTACGACTCAGTTGAGGTCCTCTCATTCTTTACTCGGAAAAAATCGAACGAAACGTGTCGTAGGTGCTTTTCTACCAATTGTTCACGAAAGCGTACTATTAGTTCTCTCCAATTCAAAGACTCCCGTTGAAACATAAGGGTTCCGGATCCTGCTTTTGGAGCGTATGACTTCTGCGGATTCCCTTTCGGTCAACTCAATATTTTAGTTAGTAATCGTGGGTCTCCGAAGTTTCGTGAGAAGATTTGAACCTCTCCCGGTCGTTCTCTTACTCCGTATAATTCTCCGTGTGGTCATCTCTTTCATTCAATCAATTTGTTATTATGAGGGGGGACACTTATTTCTTTGAGTGTATTTTCTTTTCTATTGACATAGGTATTTTTTATAGTTTATTTCTAGTTTTGTGTTTAAGATAAGATTTTCTTATGAGAAATGTGATAAACCGTTCCATTAATAATTTATCTAATTCTATTGTCACTTGGTATTGTACAAAGTCTCTTTATAAAAAAAGAAAAGAAAAAATTATCTTATTTTAAAAAAATTTGTTTCTGTTCAAGGAACATTTTTCACCCTAGATACTATAATCCCTTTCTATAATTTCTATAAATTTTAAAACCGGTAAATGTCCGAAACAGGAAAAGAATTTAGTAATGGTGAGTTTTCGTTCGTCTACAAATAAAACCTGACGGTTCGGTCTTCCGAACTTTTGCCCTCTTCATCTTCACTCTTTAAAAAAGGTATAAAAAGAGGAGTATGTCTTTTTAGTCATAAAGGATATTAAAAATATTGATAGTAAAGGAATTCTAATAACGGTCGATGAAATTTTTTCTTAATGATGGTTTTGTAGTTCATAGATAGTCAAGTTCCCGTTAAAACTTTTTAAAATCGGAAAATTTTTTAAACATTAATATTATGTAATATGCGTATATCTGTATGCACCAAAAAGGGGTGTTTCAGTTCAGTACGATATGGGTGTTAACATTTAAACGACAAAAGTGACTTGAGTAATTGAAAGTATATTTCTTGTACAAATACATCTTCAAAGGGACTACCGAGTCCCCCATTTCTTAGGCGGACACGACTTCCCCTGTATCCCCTACGTCCAAGCTGGGGACCTAAACCCTTCTACGGGGCCTCCTCCTGTACCGTTGAACGGATCTTTTAAGGTACCTGTCCCCTCGGACGACCCGATGTAAGGTTTCCCACCGTGTCTCAGTCTGTGTTAACTGACTGATGCGTCCGTACATACGTCAGAGACAACATCCGTCTTGAGATGTTGACGGGGGATTTGAAGGAGAGATATCTCCAATATTGGAAACCCTAATATTCATACCACTGAAGATTAAGGTACTAGTCCAATAGAATATGTTGTGTCGACTGGTGTTTTATCCCTTTAAGCACCCATTTGGACTGGATTAGGGTACTCAGGAAATTTCCGTACCTCAAAAGAGGGTGTCTCCTCCTTCATTCTCTAAGAGTCGTGCCTTTTCTGAGTGACGTGAAAACGATTGGACTTCTACCTCCCAAGATGTTTCGTTCTTTCCGAACACCGGAAATCCTTGATTACCGTCAAGAGTCAGTTGTCAATCGTTCCTTTGCTTTGGAGTCAGGGTATTGACTTTCTTTAACTTAGGACGGTTGTTGTTGGTCACTTGAACCTTCGTTTAAAAGGTGATGTCGAAAATGTAATGTTGTGTCTGTGATAAAGTCGGAACATTATATCACTTGTTTCTTGGGTCATTACGGAAGATTGGATGTCTTGATGCTTAATTTTTTACCCTTTAAAACTTCAGGTAATTTAAACAACATTAAACAATACGTTGTTGTCTTTTGATTAAATCAGGGAGAGAGTGAAGAAAAGTGGAACTAGAAAAGTTTCCATTGTCATAATAAATAGATCGGTAGAGAGAAGAATACTTGTAAAACGATAGTGTTTTCATTCTAAAAACGTGTATATTTATGTTCAAATAAACATAGTCTAACCAGTGTCATATCCGTGTGTTAAATTTTTTACACAAGATACTATGGTTTTCGTGCTCGTTGTCTTATTTTTTGTCTATATCACCCGAAGTAGTTTTAATTTTTCATAACACGTAGTTTTAATAGTTCTTTCACTTTTTCCGTTGGATGTCCTTTCCTCTTTATGACCGTTTGGCATCGAGACTATCCGAAGGGACCACCAAGTTTACGATTTCTTAGACGGATGTTACGTCCTCTGAGTCCAAGCTAGAGACCCAGTCCTTCTAAGGGACCTCTTCTTTTACAGATGAGTGAGGTCGTAAGCACGAACCTCTTCGGGTACCTATCTCCTCGGACCACCCGATGTCCGGTACCCCAGTGTTTCTCTGTCTATACTGATGTAGAGACTATTCCAAAATCATAGATCCTTTATATTTCTTGTAAATGTTGAGTTGTCTTTCTGTTTATTAGGTTAATTTTTACCCGTTTTCTGAACTGATGTGTAAAGAGGTTCCTTTTATATGTTTACCAATTGTTCGTGTACTTTTCTACGAGAATAGTGATCAGTAGTACTTTTACGCATAGTTTGGTGTTACCCCCTTTGGGGGTCTTTTGTCGTTCGTGGCTACTCCTACACGTATTTGACCTGTAGAGTATGTGACAACCGTCCTTACATATTACAAAACCGACGACACCGTTGGTCAAACCGTCAAGGAGTTTTCAATTTGTACCTTAATGATATATTACATCGTTGAGGTAAGGATCTGTGTGTCGATTTTCTTGTCTGTTATCCGGGAGTTCATATGTATGTTGTACAAGGATCATCGTGATAAGTGACATCGGTTTTCCATCTTTGTCGTGTTGACAGAAGGTTGCTTACCTACCTTTTTCTATAACACCGTATAGGTATATTACTTTATAATGAGTCGGAATATTTCTTTACCATATGGCTACGTACAATGTTGTACTTGTTTAGAATTTTTGTGTTACTATTCACTTTGTTAGGTCTACGTTCTCCAGTGTGTAATATCCTAAGATAAATATCTTCTCTTTATAGATAAGAAATATCTATATAAGATCTTTATAGATCTTGTCGATTTAAGTCCCTCTACTTTGTTTCTGAACATCGACAGCCCCCACCTTCGTCCCCACCCCACCCCTCCTCTTACTCTTGTTGTCAAATAGTCCAAGGATCGAAGGAAACCCCACTACTATTGTAAAACCTAGATCTATCTCCACCGCCAACTTGGTGGAACACTTACATCATTTACGGTGATTTGACAAATGAAATTTTATCATGAAAGTACAATGTACTTAGGATGGAGTTAATTTTTCACACAAGGTATATAAAAAATCATAAATAAAGAAAAGAACTAATGAGAACGATGATCATACAGAAAAAATTTCAAACAACAAAGTCTCTTAGTCAGAAATAAAATAACTAGGAGAGATAACAAATAAAGAAAAAATAAAGTTAAAAACGACCTCATGTCAACTAAATGCTACGTAATTAAAGACGACATACAAATAAAGAAATACAAGATAATGTAAAAAGAAGATGAAATAGAAAAGAAAAAGATCGTGGGATTTGACTTTTATACTAAATAAATAAAAATAAGTAAACCCCTGATACCTAAGTGGTTTCTAGACCAAAGAACCGTTGACTTCACATTTGTGTCTCCTCTACGAGTCATTTTGACTCCCCGTGTCGTCGTGTACCTTCGTTGGATTTGCAGATTGTTGCCTACTTACCTATTTCTTCCACACTACACATATGTGTGTATTACCTTATAATAAACTGGTATTTTTCTTATTTTATTACAGTAAACATCGTTGTGACTTCCTGGGTCTCAATGTATTCAATTTGTCTTTTTCTATTTATAGTATACTATAGTGAAAAACCACCTTAGATTTTTTTTTTCCTATGAAAAAGTGTTTCATCTATATCTGAGTGTCTGTATCTTTTGTTTGAATTCCAATGGTTTCCCCGTTCCCTCCCCTCCCTATTTAATCCTAAACCCCAATTGTATATGTATGATGATATATATTTTATCTAATTTTGTTCCTTATCGTGTCCCTTGATGTAGATTATATAATATTTTTTGATATTACCTTTTCTCAGACGTTTTCTTATAGACATTGACTCAGTGAAAGGATATGTTGAATTGTGACATTTAGATGATATGGAAGTTATTTTTTCTCAACTCCTCGTGTACTTCCGTAGGTAAACGACTGTCTGAGAGTCGGTTATGACCTGTCAAAAACCTTCGTCGATTTCCTTGTCGATATGGTACCAAGACGTTATTCCAACGAGACAGTTACCGTCAGAAACTATCATGAATTCCAGTGTAGACTGTGATTCAAACTAATCCCTTAGACTCCTAAATAAGACACTTATAGAAATAAAAATTTAAATTAGAGACACGTTATCACAAAAGTTTTCAGTTTAACAAAATTTCACAAAAACAACAACCGTCGCCATTTGGGAAGAAATTAGTTCTATGGTATTTGGTAGTCACCTGAAGTACAGAAAAAGGTTGAATGTAACATAAACAATTCTTATGTCGTAACACCGGGTTTGACCTGTGACATTTAAATGGTGACTTACTTCACCACCTCTACTCCTGTTCAAGATAAATTATTGGAACCGAAGAAGTAGGAGACTATTAACGGTTTCTCATGTAACCAGGGTTTTTCCTTAGAGTACCCCTACTTCCTTTATATGTCGGAATGTAAACATAGAAGGAGTAGTCACTACTTTTTAATAGTCGGTATTAGAGAACCTCATATAGAAGAGAGAAAAAAAAAAGGAAAAGAGAAACAGACACTAAGAGATTAATCTACAAATAATGGGAGAGAGTAACATAAGAGGTACCGGGAATTATACAGGAAGTATGTAAAGTAGAGGAAAGTCGTAAGACCTACCAATGGGAGTAAATAAGTTGTGAATAACTCGTGAATGATACACTGTTCGTGACGAGATCCGTGAACTCATGGAATCACTTGTTTTTTGTAGAGAGACGAGTCTTTTCTGTTTGACTCCTTTGTCTGTTATTCATTATTCGTGTTGTTTACTGATTTAGTACATCTTACGTCTTCCACTATTTACAGTAATTTTTTTCTTGTCCTTAGAAGTACGACAAGAGGTACCACCGACATGATCAAACGTAAGGGTGGTTGTCACATTCTCCCAAGGGAAAAGAGGTGTGGGAGAGGTCGTAAATAACGAACATCTGAAAACCTAGCGACGGTAAGACTGACCACACTTTACCATGGAGTAACACCAAAACTAAACGTAAAGAGACTATTACTCACTATAACTCGTAGAAAAGTACACAAACAATCGGTAGGTATAAGAAGAAACCTCTTTACAGATAAATCAAGAAACCGAGTAAAAAACTAACCCAGTAAATAAAAAGACCTGAACTCGACGTATTCAACGAACATATAAAAACTCTAATCAACTTTTTAACGTTTATCTTGACGGAATACTGGGTCGTTAGGGTGACGATCCGTATGTGTGGTTCCTTTGGTCTTGACTTTCTCTGTACACATGGGGTTATAAGTAGCGTCGTGACAAATATTATCGGTCCTGTACCTTTGTTGGATCTACAGGTAGTCGTCTACTTACCTATTCTTTCGACACCATGTATATGTGTTACCTCATAATGAGTCGGTAATTTTTCTTATGTAAACTTAGTCAAGATTACTCTACCTACTTTGACCTCGGCTAATATGTCTCACTTCATTCGGTCTTTCTTTTTGTGGTTATGTCATATGATTGTGTATATATACCTTAAATCTTTCTACCATTACTATTGGGAGATACGCTCTGTCGTTTTCTCTGTGTCTACACATCTTGCGTGAAAATCTGAGACACCCTCTCCCTCTCCCACCCCACTAAACCCTCTTACCGTAACTTTGTACATATGATAGTGCATTCTTTAGTTAGCGGTCAGACACAAGCTATGTCCTATGTCCTACGAACCCCGACCACGTGCCCCTACTAGGTCTCTCTACTATACCCCACCCTCCACCCTCCCCCCAAGTCCTAACCCTTGAGTACATGTGGGCACCGACTGAGTACAGTTGCATACCGTTTTGGTTATGTCATAACATTTCGTTTTATTTCATTTTTTTATTTTATTTTATTTTCGGTAAACATTTTCTCTTTTTATTTGAATTTTTTTTATCCTCTCATTTCGTTACAGAAGACGAAAAAGAAATTTAATGTTTTTTTCTGTTAGAATAAACGGATATTACACTAGTGACTAATAGAATCTTTTAAGACAAAGTCTCATATTCACTCAGTTTAGGTGTATTACAATCAGTATGACCAATACGCTACTGTATCTTTTATGATGTGTAAAATCATTCAGAACGTAAATATATTCCACAAATTGTGAACGATCCTTTTAAGTGAAGAGGGGTGTAAAGAGAAAAAGATTTAGTGAAATAACTCCATACTAACTCTTTATTTTTCGACAAAATTGTGTGGTGTGACAAAATTAATGACATCAAACATCCATTTATATATGGACACTTGGGTAGTAGTGTTACATTCGGTACTTGTATAAGAGATATTCAAATAGTATTTATATAGTAGAGACATTCAAAGAAGTGTAAGATAAATAATAATAAAATATAAACATCACACTCTATTCTTATAAATTGATGTCTATATTTGAGAATCGTTTAAAAATTCACACGTTATGTCATAACGATTGAGATACATTGTACTACATATCTAGAGATCTTAAATAAGTGGAACATATTGACTTTAAAACATAGGGAAGTGACTATGGAGAGTAAAGGGAGACAGAGGTCTTTGGTGATAAAGTGAGAGAGAAAGAAACTTAAATTGATAAAATCTTAAGAGTAATTCACCATAGTATATCATAAACAGGAAGATACAGACCGAATAAAGTACTTCGTGCTATAGGAGGTTCAAGTAGGTAAAACGACGTTTACCGTCCCAAGGAGAGAAAAATTTCCCATTTGTTATAGGTAAAATACATTTATGATGTAAACTGAATAGGTAAGTAAGTGACTATCTGTGACTTCAACGAAGGAACAAACCGACTACATTTATAACGACGTTACTTATGTCCTCACATCGATAGAGAGACTCTACGACTAACGTTAAGGAAACCTATATGAGAGTTTTCACCCCAGTGACCTAGTATACTCTCTAGATAAAAGATAAAAAACTCCTTAGAAGTATGACAAAATGTATCACTAACATAGTCAAATGTAATGGTTGTCACATGTTCTCAAGAGAAAAAAGGTGTAGGAGGGGTTTAAACTAGAAAATTTTTTTAATCTATTTAAACTGTGTTATGTAAAATATTTGAATTTCATATATCACACAATGAAACTATGTGTACATGACATTATAATTAAACTAATGGTGACTTCATTATAAATAGTGTAATGTAGAAATATCACGTCATAATGACAGAAAGTAATTAATATAATACAAATTAAGAGATACCGAATGAATGATGAGCTATGTTCAAGTATGGAAATTTGTGGTAGTTAGAATAGGGGCTAGGGACGAGGAGGTAGAGGACCATTGGTAATAAAATGAGAGACAAAAAAGTGTCCAAACTGTAAAAATCTAAGGTGTATATTCTCTATATTATGAATGAGACAGAGTAAATTGAACGAATCGTATTACACGAGTAAAGTAGGTATGACAACTTTTACGGTATCAGAGGTAAGAACACCGACTTGTTATAAGGCAACACCTATTTCTTGTGTAGAAAGATAGGTAAGTGGATGACTGTCCGTAAACGTGACAAAGGTATGGAATTGACGACATTTGTTACGTCACTATTGTACTCATAGGGTCCTCCGTGATCACCTTGTCTTAGACGGACGGGTACGTCTTCTACATTCTCTGTGTACGGGGGACGTCCTCCCGTACCGTTGGGAAAAGTCATGAGAACGGGACCTCTTAGGGTACCTGTCTCTTCGGACCGTCCGATGTCAGGTACCCTGACGTTGCTCGACCTACACTGACTCGTGTGTGCGTACGTGGTGTGACAAAATTACTGACATCGAAACATTATACGAAACTTTGTTTCTTCACACTATGGAAGTCAACACAAGTTAACAAAAAAGAGGAAGTGACCGTGAAGAAGGGTTAGAATTTCTTGAGATGTAATGGACTGTCGTGTAACGTACAGTCCACGTATTTTACAAAAAGAATTACTGACTTTATAGGGTACAAAATCTATCGGAATCTATCGAAAGAAAGACGTGTGTCCTTGATGAAGATATTTTTAATAATAGAAGTAGACACTGTGGAACGGACGTAGGTTCTACGGGGGTGATGTACCGGACACCAAACGTATCGATAGTGAAGTTTGAATTGTGTCGGGTTTGACTTGAGTAGTAAAGAAAGTGAACCGACTTGAGTTGTTAATATCATGGTGAGACAAACAGGGGTTCCATTTTTTTGGTAACTCAATATACAAAATTTTTCTCTTTCTTTTCTCTATTCTCATTATTGATTCAAACAACGACGTGAATCAACTGGTAAGTAAGTTGTTCATTCATAACTCATGGATGGTTTCTGGTTATAAGAGGATCCAAGTTCCCTAGACGAACACTTATTCTAATTGTTTAGACAAGAGTATATTTTATATATTTATTGTCACTGGATGATATATCGTGTCCTTGATATGAGTTATGGAATATTATTGGATTTACTTTTTCTTAAACTTTTTCTTATATTCACACGTACACACCTATATGTCTATTTATGTACACACAAAGTGATTTAGTGAAACGACATGTGTACTTTGTTTGTTACAACATTTAATTAATATGAAGTTAAATTTTTTATTTCTTTTAATTTTTTTTTTTTGTTTGGGAGACGAAAGTACCACGAATGTCGGATCTCTGCTCTGTGTGTGTTATTTTTACCATTTGTATTTGATAAGTCATATGATCTACCATTATGTACGAACCCATTTTATATTTCGTTCCTTCCCTAACTCTTATTCGTACACATACACCCTCTACTACAAGTGCTACAAAAGTCAAGATCTATTCCATCTGCCCTTTTCGGACTTTCCCACTGTAAACTCATTTTTGGACTTCGTTCAGTCCTACATTCATGGTACTCCGATAGGTCTTTTCTCGTCCACGTTTCTTTCCGGGATTCCGTCCTTGTGCACAACACAAAATCCCGTGTCGTTCTTCCAGTAACATTTCATCTCGCTAGTTCCCCCCCTCATTATCCTTTACTTTGATACACATCTCACTAGTTCCCCCTTACTATCCTTTAATTTAATATCTCCACTACTCCGACCCTGGTCTAGAATGTGCCGTTCTACGAGAAAGAAGAGATTAGAATGATAATCAGGGGAATAGGACTCCGGAATAGTTGAGTATAGCTGTTGTCGAAGGTTGAGTAGAGTTAGTAAAAGGTCAAATTGGAGATGTAACGGAGACCCTATTAGGGTTTGGTGGTGTAAGTTGTACCGTCAATGGGTGAGTTCCTTAGTCTTACCAACAGATTACGAAGTTCAGATTTAATCAGATGTCCCAAAGTCCCGATAAAAACTGGATAAAATAGAATTTAGATCGTGAATAAAGGATTAATAAATGACTCGAGAAAGAAAGAACTTCTTTGTTTCTTCTTGTTTCTTCCCATTTCTTTGTCTAAGTTCTGGACCTCAAACAGTTGTAGTTGAAAAAGAATGGAGATTAGTGGAGAAGGTTAAAGGACATATATACGTAATTATAAAAATAATAAAAATTGAGTTCAAAACGACGAAGAATACAAATTCATAGAAGAGAAGAACTTGAATATTATTTTACGTTTTAGAAAGATACCGGTATTCCGGAACGTAGTAGACCAGGGACTAATAGAAAAGAATACTACAGGAAAGGAAAAGAGTGAGTGACATATGGTCCCTACTGACGGAGAGTCAAGAGACTTACATGCTTCAAGAAGTGACGTAGATTTGGAAGAAGACGGATCTAGCGTAATAGATGAGAAAAAAAGAAATGAGTTTGTAATTCCGAATCAAACTTACGGTATTTCCGAAGGAAGGGACGTGAGGTTATATGTACTTCAAAGTGTCGTGGTACGTACTAAAAGGAAATATCGTAAATGCTGTTAAAAATTTGAAACATGCATAAGTACACTGGTATACAAGTTGTCAGAGAGATGATCTTTCTCAATTAGAGAGATGATCAAGTATTCGAGGTCCTTCTGTTCGTCTAAAGAGAACGGGTAGGGTCACATGGATCGTAGATTTTGTTATTAACCGTCTACTTGTTTACTCAATTATGGAATAGACCTATGACCAGTGAGAAAAAGTTGATGAAAGTAAAAGAGGTTCTTGGGAACTCCAGAAGAGTCAGAGAGTTTCTTGGTAAAGAAGGGACTGAAGAAAAGGAAAAAATTTTTTTATCAAGAAGTTTACAACTTAAGTTTTGGGACCACTGTTGACTGGATCGAGTGGTACTTTCTTTTTCGGTAGAGAGGGTCATATAGTAACGTTTCGACCGACATAAAGAAATGGTTTGGTATGTTAAATTAGTATTTATATTTAGTCAGATTTTATATCAATTAATCTTTTTTATATATTTGGTTGGTCCCAAACCTATCCTGAAGAGTAAAAAAAAAGTCGAACTCTTCAAGATATTTTTGAAGAGAGAATTATCCAAGATAAAAAAACAAAGAAAAAGGGACCGAAGAATAACACGAATTTCAGAATGGTGTACAGTTATTCTATAGACGGGTAGAATGAAAAGGTGAGTCGAACAAACTATGAATTTTAACCTTTATTGTACAAAATGTAGAAAATCCTTAAGACATTACGGAACAAGTCTGGACAAGTCGTCGTCCCTGTAAAGAAAAAGAAGGAGATTTAGGAGTCGTCCATAACGACGACGACGACGACGATTCAACGAAGTCAGCACAGACTGAGACACGCTGGGGTGTCTGCCGTCGGGTGGTCCGAGGGGGTAGGGACCCTAAGAGATCCGTTCTTATAACCTCGCCCAACGGTAAAGGAAGAGGTTACGTACTTTCACTTTTCAGTTTCACTTCAGCGAGTCAGTACAGGCTGAGAAGCGCTGAGGTACCTGACGTCGGGTGGTCCGAGGAGGTAGTTACCCCCCGGGTACAAATAACGTCCCCGGGTGTTTGTTCTTTCGGAGTCATTTACGAACGATTTGACAAGTTAATGTACTTTTAAAGAACCTAAGTGTCTTCTAAATAACGATGAATAAACTATCTACCTGAATAAGTAAGTGAGTAAGTTATTGATAAATTGTGAGGTTAAAAGTTTCAAGACACGAACCGTGATCCCTCTTTTACCTTGTTTTCTGTATGTTCCTTCGAGGGTAAGGTCGCCTCCTTTAGATATACGTAAAAATATTAATCTTTGTCCTCTTTCAATCCACGTCCTACTGTAGTGCACGTGTTCCTTCGAGGTCCTGACTAAGATCAGTATTTATCTTACTCCCTCCAAAGTATTTCAACTCAACATTTGTTACTTGTCCTCGAATGGTTCGGTTGTTTCCATCTCTCCATACTTTCTCGTTGTGTAAAATCTTTTTCGGTTTATTCAGTAGTTCTCTATTCCACTCTCTTTATCCGTCTTAATGTAATACGACCCAGAAAATACGGTACGATTCATTGTTCCCAAAAATTCCGATTCACCCTCGACTGTACTTGTCAAAAGTAAAAATTTTTTCTTCATGCCATCACCACACCTCCTATTGAATCCCTTCCTTCTGTCTAAGTCCCTCAGATACAACCCCTCTTTGCACTTCCTAGACCCCACTGTCGTTCCTATTTCGATCCTGTCACTAAACTGACCGTAATCCTCTGTCTACAATTCTCCTATGTCACTAATTAGCTCTTCCCTGTCTTTCCTCTATCTCTACCTCCTCGGATTCTCCGAGGGATTCAAAGACTGTACCTAGAGACTCGTTTACGGAAAACGAACTAAATTCCTCTTTCATCTATACACTCCTTTTCTTTTACTTGCGTCAAATCCTTACTACTACCTACAGACTTCGTGTGGGTTCCCGTATACAGACCATCCTTTTTCCTTTACTCCTGGACTTCGAGTCCCCTGTCCAGAATTAATCTCTAAATCTAAAGTTCCGATTTATAAATACTACGACCTTACTACTTTACCTTACTTTTTATCTCGATGGTTCCGGGACGGTCGACGACGAAGACTGGATGTCGTCTGATAGGTCATGAGTAGTCAGTTGTACATAGTTTTACGTACGACGCCCGACCGTTAGACAGTGAGTGAAATCGGGGAGGTCTAAACGGACCCTTTAGTCGTTCCTCTGAATCTCCTCTCCTTATCGCCCAGAAATCAAGTCGATTATAGAGGACATGAGAAACCGTGTGTCACCTCTCGCAAGACCGTGAGGACTTGTGACCGTGGCACGCTGGCCTCTGCTCTGATCTTTATAGACTCCTCTTTTTGTCAGTGAGTTCCTCAGTAGAACTCCTCTTTTTTTGTTTAGTTAACGAGACATGGTTAAGGGCCATGTAGACTACATTATATAGAGGGATTAGAGAACGTTGAAGACTGTTGACGAGGCTCTTTTCATTGTACGATAGTTAAACTGTCGATTAGTATTACTCTCGTCTTAATAGACTATTATGGTCGATTTACTGGATTTTTAAAATTCTGGAATGCATGATGTGTTTAGGATTACCTTTCTTCTCACAAATGACTAATTTGGATCCAGATTTTAGATGAATTATCAAGTGAGAATTTTGAATTTTTCACATATAAAAGTTGTTTCTTAGAATGTCAAAATAATACACTTAGAGTTCCACCATATCAAGAGATTATATATCCCTAAAATTTACTGGTTTGTTAAGGTCTTTGAGATTATTTTGTAAAAAATTATAAAGAAGAAAATTTTACAAGACGACAAAGAACTCTGATAATATTTGTTATTAAGGTTTCTATTTTGTTGATGTACCTGACTACTAAGATACACTTAATGTTTGGTCTCGTTACCCCACGGAGTTGACCCAAACTCAGAAACATGTCATTTAGGTTAAAAATTTTTTTCATGGTCCGTGTCCGTGACACGCACCACGATCCCAGTACCTCTCTCTTCTGTATCAGGGACCGTGAGTTTCTACTGTTTATGACACGAGACCAAAAGTTTGACAGTGGGAACCTGAAAGTCACCAAAGTGTCCCATGAGTGATCTATCCCCGTATACCTGTGACATTCTAAGGATAATGAAAGGGAAAACTGTTGATTCATCAGGATAAAATAGACAAAGTAAATAACCTGAAGGAATATCTTTAATCGAACTTCTTTCCTAAGAAGGTATGTGTTTATATTTATTATGTCAAATGTTTGGAGACCATATCACCCTTTTATTCCCGTCAGTCTTAGATGACCCTGTGTACGACGCTCGGTGACCACTGTTCCGAGGTGTACGAGAGTAGTCATTCACGTAGTAAAATGAGGGTACAGTTTCACTTCGTGTCACGAAACCTTCCTCCGTCCGTCCCGTCCTATCAGTTCTAATCTCCATGGTACCTTGTATGTTTAATTGACGAAAGAGACATGAGACAATATTGAAGGTAAAATTTGAAAGAGTTTACATATCGTGCGTTAACCTTTTCATTTTGTCGACAAAAGTTTAGAATTCATTTTGTTGGTGGTGGGTATTTCATCGGAATAGTGTCTTTCAAGGGTTGTTTATATCTTCATAGGGTTCTAAATAAAAGAGAGACAAGATGGATCTTATATTGGTGTTTCTTTTCGACCCCGAAGGGTGTTTCCAGAAGAGTGGGGTAGTCTCGGAACGACTTGACTTCTCCTTCTCTTCGGATCATAGCGGAACTAAAGAGGGATGGAAAGTTCCCCTTTTCGTGACGGTGTCACCGAGTACGAATTCCCGGAGTGACGAGACAGTTCTGTGTACCAGATAACGGGCAGTCGGAGAAATACACCGAAGAGGAGGTTGGGTTCCGTTTTTCCTTACTACCTCAGTCATGTTGAAAAGGAAAACAGGTCTTCTACGAGAAGGAGAATGTCCCTTTCTGACTTTTACTCCCGACCCCGATGGGAGTCTGTCTTGGTGTAATCGGATAAAGGAACCCTTGGGAGAGAGTGTGTTCTTCGTTTCATCTCAGGTTCCCAAGGACGTAAGTTCTCGTCCCAGAGACACGACTTAAACGAAACAAGATACAAAGAGGAAACACAAAAGAGACCGTGACTTATCTGTCTACGTAGGAGAAGAAAGGGACTCGACCACCACCGGTTCTGACTCCCCCTTTATCCGTGTCCTATGTTTTCTCCGGGGAACACTCAAGTCCCTTTTGACCCTACACTTCCTTTTAGGAGTCGGTTTATTCTCATCCAATGAAGTGAAACAAAAGGGAGGAGACACGTAGACAGAAGAGACTTCAGATCTCTACGGGTACTAGGTCCTGTATGGTAAACTTATGTCAGAGTTGGAGTGCTCTCGAAGATCGTTGAAAATGGACTAGACGAACGGAAGAGAGTATAGTATATTCCTTTTCTTCTGTAGTCATAGAAGGGGTTACCACAACATCCACTCTGAGAAGTCTGACTCCTTCTTCACTACACCATGACCATAGGCTGTCGAAAGGGGTACTGCACCCGCGTGACATAGGTGGATTGCTCCTTCCGTTTTCTGTCACTGAAGATAAAATCAATAGTATAACTGGGATTTACTTTACTTTTACTTTACCGATTGAGAGGAGTATGACGACTTCCCCTAGTACATTCTCTCTCTCTCTCTAATCTCGACAATAGAGACGATGATCGTCCATAACACAATTACACGAACCAAACTCCATCCGTTTATGTATCGACCCTTTTCATTTGTCTCACTTCCTCTATACCCTTGTCATTAAGGTCAACTACTCACTTGAGTTTTAGAGGTGGTCCGGTGTATGTAGATTTAAGAGGTCTCTTGGTAAAAGTTTCAGTGAAGAACCTCTACGACAGTGCTAGGACAACCTGAACCAAATGTGACAATCTATCATTATCAATGACAAGATTTATGGTAAAAATAAAAGAGTCTGACTAAGTAAAATCACAGAGACAGATAAAGTAAAGTTAACATGAACACATTTAAACGTGTCTCCTCACCTCTGATCGGTTCAAACGATCCTCTAGTCTCAAGGAATCCAGTGTTATTTCGTCAGTCACCAATTTTTTTTTTTTTTCTTCAGTTATTAAAGGACTACGTATGGATAAAATATTGACGAATTTTCTTTCTTAATCCCTTTTCTGCCCCTCCGGACAGAATTCAACGAATGGACTCTACACGAAACGACATGTGAGACGGCCGATCTATTTACGATACCTTTCTTTCTTTTTCTAGTTGACCCTTTCTTTGATTGAAAGCAACGGTAAAATTGAAAAATTAACTTCTTATTAACGAAATGTCTTAAAACAACAAAAGACAGTTTGTAGTTGTTCTTAGTCGGTATCCATGTGGGTACAGGGGAGGGAGGGCTTGGAGGGAGGGTAGATGGAGGGGTAGGGTGGGAAGATCTAACAATACTCGGGGACAAACTCAAAGGACTCAGTATGTCGTTGATAGAAAAATTTCATGGAAGATATACGATTCGTATAAAATGTATATACTAGAGTAAAGTAATATTATTGGAACAATCTGTTTACAACAAACATAAACTGTCTCCGTTGATTCCGAATCATGTTCCTTCACTCTACGACTTCTAAGGTGTGTCGTTCTTCCACCGTTCAGATCTAAGTTTGGGTCCGGAAAGATCGAAACTCATAGTCGGTTCAGTGTTTTCCCACAAACTATGACCTCAAGACGAAGTGGTGACAGGAGAGGTGTGTGAGATGGTGCGGGACGTGATACACTGTGTCGAAGGAACCCGACAGGTGACCTCCTCCGTCTCGGAAATTGGGGTCCACCGAGGAAAGGTTTGTAGAGAAGTACGACGAGGAAACCCCGACCGATTTCAGTCGTCTTCGTCTAAGGTTAGGGTCGATGTCCGTGAACGAACACTTTGAAGTCTGTTTAACGAATACGAGAGGTTCCCTGTTAGGGGAACTGATATTTTTACTTTATTTTCGAAAGTGACAGAAGGAGTGTTCCAATGACACTCCAAGTTTACTGTGTTACCCTTCGTCGTACTGTGTCGTCAATCCCTGGATTCACGTTCTCAGTCTCGACGACCAATTTAGGACTGAGTTTGAAAGGAGTGGACATGTCACTCCTACTGAAAAACACGACTTGGAGTGTCCCAGAACACGTCTAATTGGGTCGTGTCATGTGTGACATTTACCGACTAGTGACAATACCAGTCAATCATAATAAGAATAATAACCATCACAAGAACTATTAATCGATAATGTCCTTTCAGACAGTGTAAGTCTTCATTTGGGACTTACGGTCCTTCTTACCACCCAAGCGGTAAGCAGTCCAGGAACCAGAACCGTCTGAGTCGTTACTCTCAAAGATAGGACGAAGGAAGACCGGGGGTCTCCGTCGTGACGAATCCACCTGACAAAGTATAGTGTACCCATTCTTCTTACCGACGACTAATCTTACCAAAACAAGAAAATGGTTTATATAAATTGGGACTTATTTTGACTTCATGTTAATTTATAATTCACGTAGAGTGATCGACATCATCAATAATTTATAAGTACACGTAATAATCGATATCATCGATTAATAATAGCTGATAATTACAAGTAGGTACCCTTATGTACAAGGGTACTATGTATAATTCATATTAATTTTGTCCAGAGGTGGTCGACCCCATCAGTCGTGTGTCTTACGGATACATGTTTTCTTATGGGGTATATATTTTATCCAGTGTTTTTTCGAAATTCTTTTAGTACGAAAGTTTTTTTTTTTTTAGTTCGAAAGGTACCAAATGACTGGGCATAGGGTGACCCTTCCTTCAATGACCGGACTTTGAGAAAGGTGACGAAATAAAATAAAAATCCCCGATGTAATTCAGTAAGAAGAGTTCACTTAAATGACTGATCGAGAGTTTTCACTGATGGTTAAGTATTAGTAATTATAAGTTAATATTGATATATGCCCTCAAGTGTCGATTAAAGTCACATTGAGTAGGGTCGACTGTCATTGTCTGTCGTAAGGTCTGAAGTCTCCATAGTTTAGACCCTTCTTGAGAAGTTGACTCAGACTTTTATGTGGGGACCCATCGGTCTCTTACCGTAGTCTTGACCGTAAGACCTTACAGAAAGTACCGTGGCATTCCTTTTTGGTGATGGGACGACAGTCCTTCACCAGTCGACCGGTCGATCATGAAGGGAGAAGTCTTGGTAGTAGTGGACACAATCTCGAGATTGCATAATACAAGGGTACAAATGATGGGTTGAGGTCTAAAACGGGATAGTCACGTGCTCCATGGATCGAATTAGTAGAAATATAGGATTCCCGTTATATGTATGTTTTATGTATAATTAATTCATTACATACCTGATGTGATAACGGAGACGGTTTAAAATAGGGTGTCTCTTCAGCAAAAATCGGGAAACCTCAGAGACCATGTAATCAAGTATTTCCAGATTGCTGTACCACCCCCTCCCCTCACGTCGAACTCCGTAAGATAAGTCGACTTATTGTGTTAATTAACGGACGATATATGTGACCCTTAACACAATCTATGAAACCCAGAATGTTCCTTTACATTCTGTATATATAGACCAGTCCTAGTGGTTGCTTTACTACGAACTACCAATATTATTTATTAGATTAGTTAACTAAATTTAGATCTTTACCTTCATATTTGTAACTAGAAAGTTTTCTTGTAACTAATTTTCCATTTATCAAGATTTCCGAACGTTATTTTTTTAGTCAGGAGGTAAGTGGGTCGTGGTAAGAGGTCTCTATTCGTTGAAGGTCAGAAATGACACAAAAAAAGATCGTAAATAGTATATAAAGTTTTACAGTATGAATATGACGAGAAAAAATTTAGGTCAGACTCTAAATAGATGACCGAAGAATAGCATCGACTTCTAAAAGTGTGAACAAATGTAGATAAAGTAGACAGAAGGGTCATCGAGTGTTCATACCAATTTTGAATAAATATCATAATATTGAAAATATATATCAAGTGAAGACTCGGTTCCTTACATGAAGTTAATTTAAAAGAAAGAAGATGATGAAATACTAAAACATGACCTAAATAAATTTAATATCCCAGAGAAGATGTTGGTGGAGGGACGGGTGTCGAGATATTTTGTGGAAAGTCATCGTCTAGGGTGGACCGACGGGAGGACGAAATAGTACCTGGTCAATGAGAGATCCAGACAGTGTGTTGACGGTAGGACGTGGAAGGGTGACTACAATTGGCTTCTTAAGAAACGGGGAGGACAAACTCAATCTTAGAGAAAGGACCTACCCTGTAAATTCGTAGAAAAGTAAATGAAGAAGTACAGTTTATGTATTGAATAAAGAGACGACAAAGGACTTTTCCCTAGTTTCTTTTTCCAAACTCTAAAACTCGTTGGTTTCAAAAGAAATCCGATGAAGGGATGAACTACCTATCACACCGACTCATTTATGTCTTAAGATCCAATTTAAAATAGAAGGGAGTCTTAAAATTTCCGTTAAAGAGTAATAAAAGATCAAAAGTTATAACGATAATCCTTCTGTTTACGACAAGAATGTTGTTTAGGAAATCGTCCACTGGATAAAAAGTGAGGTCTTTGAAAGTCGAAATCACTCGACTTTACAGTGATAATTCACTATTTATAAGTCCGAAAAATTTATACTCATGAGGATAGATTTTCAAGACCCTTTGCAAAAGATCGAAATAACTATATATTAACCGTATTTGTAACATACTTGAATTTCGTAGGTTACACCACTAAACTATGACATATATACCGTTTCACTTATGGTGTTGTTCCAATCAATTGTGGAGGAAGTAGATTGTAAATGGAAAGACAACAACAATGACACCACTCTTGTTAATCTAGATGAGGAACCCATTAAAAGTTCATATATTACGTAATAACAATTGATGTCAGTGGTACAAAATCTAAGGGTCTTTAGTTACAAGAGCATTGACCTTCGAACATGGAAAGTTGGTTTTGGAGTAAAGAGGGTAAGGGGTCGAGAATCGTTGGTGGTTAGATGACAAGCATACTTAAGTCGAAAAATTTTTAAGACATATGTTCACTCTAGTATTTCATAAACGGTAAGAGACTGAATGACATGGATTGTTGTATCACAAGAGTTCCAAGTAGGTTCTACGTTTACCGTCCTAAAGGAAGAAATAATACTGACTTATTATTAAGGTGACATATATGTGTGGTGGAAAAAGAATGGGTGAGTAGGTAGTTACTTCTGTGTTCAAAAAGGGTACAGAACCGATGATACTTGTTACGAAATTATTTGTACCTTCATTTCGATAAAGAAACTCTAGGACTAAAGTCAAGGAAACCGGGACAGTGGTCTTTACCCAACGACCTGGTATGTCATCAAGATGAAAGATATAAAACTCCTTGAAGGTAAGATAAAAGGTGTCCCCAATATCAATAAAAATACAAAAGATAGAAAATTGTAAGTATAATTCTCAATATATAGTGGGATAATGTCATAACCTCATAAGACTTAAACTGATATATGAATAGAAATGGTGACGTAAAATGTAGTAGTATACAAAAATACGATGATCAATCGTGGGAAAGTAAAGTCGGATTTCTTGGAAGTCGTAAAGAACATTCCGTCAAGATCCTCACTTCTTGAGGACATCGAAAAGACATAGACCCTTTTAGAAGGATTGAGGAGACAAAGACTTCCTGTTGAAGCGACCCACTTTATAAGAACCAACCGTCGAAAAAAGAAGGTCGTGAAACAGAGTAGGATGAGAGAGGACCGGACGTTTCAAAGACGACTCTTTATACGACAATCAGAATATTCCCAAAAGAATATTCACTGTTTAAAGAAAAAAGAATGATAAAAGTTCTAAGAGACAGAGGAAGTGAGAGGTTAGATTAACTAGTGGTTTTAAGTAGACGTAAGAGGTACCATAAAGAAGAGGTAAGGATAACGACGGATCGGTAATAAAGAACAGACTTAGTAAAGGTACCAGAGAAAGGAGGGAGTAAGGTCAGAAGACGTAAAATATGAGAGAGTCGTACCGAGTCCACCATTTCGTAGACAGATGTTACGCCCTCTAGACCCAAGCTAGGGACCCAACCCTTCTATGGGACCTCTTCCTTTACCGTTAGGTGAGGTCCTGATAACGGACCTTTTAGGGTACTTGTCTCCTCGGACCGTCCGATGTCAGGTACCCCAATGTTTCTCAGCCTGTACTGACTCACTGAAGTGAAGTCGTAAATTTTGGGTGTAGGTTAGTGTAGTGAGGTACCAAGATAGTCTCATTATCAAGATAGTTAAACCCCAAATGTTTCCGAACGTACTAGACCGACTACAGAGAAAGAACCAAAATAGAGTGTTAACGATTGAGCATGAATATACAGTTTCAATGGTTCATAGAATGTCAAACGACCTTGATGATGGAGGGATACGAGACACGGTAAAACCCTACAGAAAAGAAAACCGAACGAAAAGACAACTTCGGGACAAGTAGGAAGTTCTGAGTAGAATTCATAGTGAACGGACCTTCGAAATTAACCTTCAAAAGTATCTAAAAAGAGTCGGGGTCCTATAGTGAGTGAAGGAGATTGTCGTCCTCACATATAGAATTAATAACGTACGTCGAGTATTTGTAAGAACAAACACCAGATAGACTAGAGTGATCTCATTAAAAATTTGTACCCCTGGTACGTACCCAAAGTCTCCGTTGATAGTTAAGGGATTTTAACTCACATCTTAAAACATACGTTTTAGTATGAACATAACAGGACCCTTCTTTATAATAGACTAGGAGGTATTGGATCTTTCTCGTTGGTTATAGGATCTACTACTATAAGAATTCTTTTTCTTACAGTACAAGTAGAAATTAAAGTGTGGATAGTGAAATACTGTTGACTTGTGTTTACGAAAACATAAGAATATTTATATGTATTCGTTTATATGTCTTCGTTGACTATACAGTAAACATATACAATAAATCCGTTTAAAAGACACCAGGAACTGGTTCGTTGTATGAAACGTAGGAGACGTAAGGGATTTTTATAATGTAAAAGAATTGTCTTTAAACATTACAAAAGATTTTGAACATTAAGAGTGGTTATATCAGAGTGGAGTTTGTATAAGAGGAGTTTCACTCCGAACTGGGTCAGGGAATCAGATTCGAATTATTAGTGGACTCTAAAGAATACAAATAAACAAAATGAAATTTTAAAGTATGGAAACAAAATCAATGAAGAAGAGTCGGACGTTTTACAGTGGGTGGGACCAGTAGTTAGTTAAGTTATATGAAAATATTATTGGTTGTCTATCAATTTCTAAATAGAATCTTCATGACCATGTGACTATTTGTTGTAGGATGACATATTGTGTCCCTTGATATAAGTTATGGAATATTATTGGATATTACCTTTTCTTAGACTTTTTCTTATGTATGTGTGTGTATGTGTGTATTTTGACTTAGTGGAACGATATGTGGTCTTTGATTGTGTTGTTACATGTAGTTGATATTGAGTTATTTTTTTTAAAATTCTTTACGACCATGAAATAAAGGTCCCAATTAGTGATGTAATTGATTATTGACCGAGAAAAGTCGAAGTCATAGAAGAGAAAATCATTGAAGAAGTACGACTTCCTTGAGAGAAGTGGTCGTTTTGGTTGACTCTTTACTGGGGATCTGTAATGTCATTCGGGTTGTCGGGATGTATCATTAAGGGAAATCTCTAACTCATACCATCCATGACAGGACTTTTCCTTCTGGGGAATTTATGTGAACTTTGTTTCCACTTACTAAAATCGTTATAACAAAGTATTACATTAATCTCTATTATTCTCTCTTTTTTTGATTCACACGTCCTTGTTTGATGGGACACATTATAAAGAATGGTAAAATATCTCCAGACTCTGTGACTAGACCAGACTTAGGTGATGAAGTTTCAGGAAAGCTCCGTGGTCTAGGTCCGGGTTTACGGATCCTTTCTCTTTCTGGTGTAAGTCGTACGGCACAGGAGTCTAATGAGTGGAGAGAAATATTCGGACCTTCGGATACGGTCGGTACTGGAACACCTGTCTCCAAGTCTACGACGGAATCGTCTTTGTACGGAAATAGGTCGAATTGACACTGAGTGTTTCTCAGTCTGTACTTGTTGTTACAAGTGGAAATCTATTTAGTTACTCCGGTCCTTAAAATTCTGACACTGTTAAAATCAGTAGTTCGTCGAGAGGGACATTACGATTTTTTCCTAAGTAAGTCATAGTGTAAACAATTGTCTAACGAACTCAAGTAATACCTACCTAAAAGAAAAGAGTATAGTAATTATTCAGTGCAAATAAAAAGATAAAGGGGGATAGGACGTTCATACTTGTTCCGAGTTAGTACGTAATGAAAGTGATCCTATTTTTTTTGATCACAGGTTCATCTATACCTAAAGTTTCAGTTTTAGTTTTTATTCGAGGACCCTTAAGGTCCTCCAGGTTTTGAGACATGAAAGTCGCGACTCCCGTGTCCAAGTTAGGGACCAATCCCTTAACTCTAGGACGTTCCGTACACCATACCGGTGTTTTTTTCCTTTTGTTAATGGAGGATTTTCATAATTTGAGTTTCTTTACGTACAAAACCAACGTAAAATAAAGTAAAAGTTGAATTAATTATAACTGCAACCCATTTCTGAAGTGGTGTGTAATCGGTTATAGAATTCTGTAGAATCTACCTTCAAAGTGGTCTCTCGTGATGATGACTCCTTTTGTTTTGAAGTTTCTAGACCACATTGAACCCGTCTCCTTGTTCACTACTACTAATTACCAACCAATCCTCCGTTATATCCTGTGACCTTTATTGAGACATGTCCTTCTCGAGAATCCAAGTTTATACCATATATTAAAGAAAAGTTATGTATAATCCAGGAAAGAGTGAGAGATCTTGTTGTCGAGATTTAGACCTCCGATTACCCTAATCCTCCGACACCTTGGGGCGTTGATGGATATGTTCATACACGTACACAAGTACATAAGTAAAAGAGACTCGTCTCCCGGACATTGAGAGTAGTCCCAAAGTCTCTACGAGACATTAGTGGGATGAGATTTTGTTCACAATCCTTAATGACGTGGGTCGTTTCATAAGGTGTCTACTACCTTCCTCTTCATATGTAAATAAAGAGAAGTAGATCTAATACTTGATACAAATGTTACGATTGTATACGATTGTTTAAGTGATCCGAGAAAGACACGTATTTTGAGGGTGACTCTTTATTTGGAAATGATGTAATGTGACTCTAGACTTTGAGAATAAACTTTATTCAGTACATATGTAGGTTTTACGTTTTAATAAAATAATATTAAATATGGGATAAAATATCCTTTTCCAAAAATAAAAAAATATAAAATATAGTTCTCCAAGTTCTTTGACATTATTCTTTATTCTGACTATTTTATGTTTACCCTTGAGTTTGGATGTACTTCTTCGGTATTCATTTATGTGATTAGTGTTTTTGATCATACTAATGATACTGGTTTTTAATTTTAAATCTACATGTCAAAAACCGTCCTTTCTTTTTTCTTTGGATAAAAGGATAATTTCCTATTTTTAGAGTATAAAAAGACAATAGATAATGATATTAAACAAAATAACATGTTATCTCTTTACACTCAAAAATTTCTCCTTTGTTAAAAAACCATGATTTACGATTTTTTTTTTTGTAAATCAAAAAGTACTACTCTTTTAGTCATTGTATGACAACCGGAATTGATGTTATCAAGTATCAAATTTCCATTTGGCTACGGTAGTTTATACTAAGGACTTCAATTACGTGAATTTAGACATTCTCTAAAATAAAGGATAGAAGTGTGTAGTTTCTCCATGAGGTAAGTTAGTCGAGAATAATTAATAAGAATTAAAGAGACTTTATTACAGTCCGGAGACCGAAGATTATGAATATCGTACATTTCCGTCGTCACAGTACCTCTCGTTCTATATCAACTTCAGGTAGGAAAGATAGAGAGAGTAGAATTTTTCGTTAAAGATTAAATTTCTATTACTTCAATACTATAGTTTGTCACCTTTCTAGTGTTTTTACTATTATCTTAAATATATTCTTTCACTTTAATCTGTTAAATAGTTGGATTTTGTAAAATATTTAAAAGACATCAGTACCACACTTTTGAAGAAATTTATGTTTTTATTTCTAAAGTACGTATAAGAAATTGGTGACCACCAGTGTTTTATGTCCTCCATCAGAGTTATAATGTTATTGAATTGTTTTTCTTTCTGACATGTTTGTTAGGTTAGTTTTGTCTATAAAAGTAATGTTATTGAATTCTTTTTTAGGTGTACCTAGATTCAGTCATTCCGATACTCTCATACACGGGTCACCCTCACGTGGTGTACGTCAGAGGTCCTCGAACAGACCTCCGTAGATACTTTTGAGATGGAATCGTGACACTTTTGGAATCGACCGGACAGGTAAGTTAATAAGTGGGTATATAGGTAGTTGAGTATAGTTTCTGTGAGCGACTCCTAGATAGGACATGGTTTACTTCCATCTATGTCCTTTATTCTCATCAAAACTCGGTTCGTTTACAAGTATAGGTCGTACAATTAAGAGGGGATTATCGTTTCACGAAAGTGAGAGGATCTTCAGTGATCTTGTATCATGGCAACAAAGGACAAAGTAATAGAACGACGACGACGATTCAGTGAAGTCAGCGCAGGTTGAGACACGTTGGGGTATCTGTCGTCGGCTGGTCCGAGGGGTTAGGGACTCTAAGAGGTTCGTTATTGTGACCTCACCCGACGGTCAAAGAAGAGGTTACGTACTTTCACTTTTCGCTTTCACTTCAGTCAGCAAGTCAGCACAGGCTGAGAAGCGCTGGGGTGCCTGACGTCGGATGACCCGAGGAGGTAGGTACCCTAAAAGGTCCGTTCTCATGACCTCACCCAACGGTAAGTAATAGAAATTTCATTCTTTTACTAATTGTCCACTAGATTAATTTGGCTTACGACTAAAGGAAGATTCTAGTAGAAGTTACCTTCCTCTTGTCAAAGGTTCTCGATTTGACTTCTTGAGAGGAGTCACCTTCTTCCGTCTCTACGACGTGTCCCTCTTTGTTGTGTACAAGTGATTTTGACGTGGGACATTTTGTCTAAGGACCGAGAAAAAGGATATCTTATAAGATTTTTATCACTTGCCAATTCACTCCCCTACCAGTTGAATCAGAGAAGAGTGTCGTTTCCTTCCATCACGTAGTCTCACCAATCCTCGTACACGAGACTATGACCTAACGGATCAAACATAGAACTGAGAGTGTGTTCATCCTGAGAAGAACTGAGAAAAGCTGATAGTATCTGATCACATACATGGGAGAAGGTTGTTGTGTTCTCTTCTGAGACGTGTGCCTGTAGTGGTCTACCAGTTGTGGCTTTAGTCTGACTAATATAAGAAACGTCGGTTTCTACCTTTTCGAGATATGTCAGTTGTTTTTGTTCTGGTCCTCCCCTGACACCGAGTCTAGTACTTGAGGAATGACGGTTTAAGTCTGAATTTAACTTCTTTCATCCCTTTTGGTGATCTGTTAAGTCCATACTGGATTTAGTTTAGGGAATACTAATATGTCACCTTCACTCTTTGTCTAAATTCCCGGATCTAGACTATCTATCTCACGGACTACTTGATACCTTACTCCAAGCACTGTGACATGTCCTCTGTCCCTAGTTCTGGTAGGGATACCTTTTCTTTCCGTTTTGTCGTTTTACCGACAGACTCCTCCGGAATGTTTATCGACACTTTTCTTCTCTTCGTTTTTCGTTTCCTCTTTTCCTTTCTATATTCGTAGACTTACGTCTCAAGGTTTCTTATCGTTCTTCTCTATTCTTTCGGAAGAAGTCACTAGTTACGTTTCTTTATCTCCTTTTGTTATCTTACCCTTTTTGATCTCTAGAGAAGTTCTTTTAATCTCTATGGTTCCCTTGTAAAGTACGTTTCTACCCGAGCTATTTCCTGTCTTTACCATACCAGGATTGTCTTCGTCTTCTATAATTCTTCTCCACCGTTCTTATGTGTCTTCTTGACATATTTTTTCTAGAAGTGCTGGGACTATTAGTGCTACCACACTAGTGAGTGGATCTCGGTCTGTAGGACCTGACCCTTCAGTCCACCCGGAATCTTTCGTAGTGATACTTGTTTCGATCACCTCCACTACCTTAAGGTCAACTCGACAAAGTTTGGGACTTTCTACTACGACACTTTCACGACGTGAGTTATACGGTCGTTTAAACCTTTTCAGTCGTCACCGGTGTCCTGACCTTTTCCAGTCAAAAGTAAGGTTAGGGTTTCTTTCCGTTACCGTTTCTTACGAGTTTGATGACGTGTCAACGTGAGTAGAGTGTACGATCATTTCATTATAAATTTCAAGAGGTTCGGTCCGAAGTCGTTATGCACTTGGTACTTGAAGGTCTACGAGTTCGACCAAAATCTTTTCCGTCTCCTTGGTCTCTAGTTTAACGATTGTAAACGACCTAGTACCTTTTTCGTTCTCTCAAGGTCTTTTTGTAGATAAAGACGAAATAACCGATACGGTTTCGGAAACTGACACACCTAGTGTTATTTGACACCTTTTAAGACTTTCTCTACCCTTATGGTCTGGTGGACTGGACGGAGAACTCTTTATACATTCGTCCAGTCCTTCGTTCTCAATCTTGACCTACACCTTGTTGTCTGACCAAGGTTTATCCTTTTCCTCATGTAGTTCCGACATATAACAGTGGGACGAATAAATTGGATATACGTCTCATGTAGTACTCTTTGCGACCTGACCTTCTTCGTATTCGACTTTAGTTCTAACGGCCCTCTTTACAGTTATTGGAGTCTATACGTTTACTGTGGTGGGAATACCGTCTTTCACTTCTCCTTAATTTTTCGGAGAACTACTTTCACTTTCTCCTCTCACTTTTTCAACCGAATTTCGAGTTGTAAGTCTTTTGCTTCTAGTACCGTAGGCCAGGGTAGTGAAGTACCGTTTATCTACCCCTTTGCCACCTTTGCCACAGTCTGAAATAAAACCCCCCGAGGTTTTAGTGACGTCTACCACTGACGTCGGTACTTTAATTTTCTGCGAATGAGGAACCTTCTTTTCAATACTCGTCGGATCCATCGTATAAGTTTTCGTCTCTGTAATGAAACGGTTGTTTCCAGGTAGATCAGTTCCGATACCAAAAAGGACACCAGTACATACCTACACTCTCGACCTGACACTTCTTCCGACTCACGACTTCTTAACTACGAAAACTTGACACCACAACCTCTTCTGAGAACTCTCAGGGAATCTGACGTTCCTCTAGGTTGGTCAGGTAAGACTTCCTCTAGTCGGGACCCTAAAGAAACCTCCCTTACTACGATTTCGACTTTGAGGTCATGAAACCGGTGGAGTACGCTTCTCAACTGAGTAACCTTTTCTGAGACTACGACCCTCCCTAACCCCCGTCCTCCTCTTCCCCTACTGTCTCCTACTCTACCGACCTACCGTAGTGACTGAGGTACCTGAACTCAGACTCACTTGAGGTCCTCAACCACTACCTGTCCCTCCGGACCTCACGACGCTAAGTACCCCAGCGTTTGTCAGCTTGTACTGACTAGCTGACTTGACTTGACTTGACTCTGATCACATTCCTAATTAGGTACATTTCGTGAGTGATGTGAAGGTCCGTGACACTTGACGAAGACCACAATGTTAATAGTAATACACAATATAGTAATCGATTTTGTACTGAATCTCATGTTCCTAACACTAATTTCTCTTACAGGTTTTTATCTGAGGATTTGTCTATCTGTGTTCGTCCTCCGTATGTTGATGTATACATAGATGTATATCTGCATCAACTTTTAACCCTCTCTTCATGTCGTTCAAACATATAACGGTGGGACGAATAAATTGGATATACGTTTTATGTAGTGTACTTTACGGTCCGGACTACTTAGTGTTCGACCTTAGTTCTAAAGGTCCTCTTTATTTTTGGAGTCTACGTCCACTATGGTGAGATTACCGTCTTTCACTTCTCCTTGATTTCCCGGAGACCTACTCCCACTTTCTTCTCTCACTTATACGATGGAATTTTGAGTTGTAAGTTCTTTGATTTTAGTACCGTAGACCAGGGTAGTGAAGTACCGTTTATCTTCCCCATTTTTTACCTTCGTCACTGTCTAAAATCCGAGGACCTGAGGTTTTAGTGACGTCTGTCACTGACGTCGGTAATTTAATTTTGTGTAGATGAGGAACCTTCTTTTCGATACTGTTCGGATCTGTCGTATAATTTTTCGTCTCTGTAATTAAACGGTTGTTTCCAGGCAGATTGGTTTCGATACCAAAAAGGTAATCAGTACATACCTACATTGTCACCCTGATATTTCTTCCGACTCGCGGTTTCTTAACTACGAAAGTTTAACACCACGACCCCTTCAGAACTCTCAGGAAAGCTGACGTTCCTCTAGTTTGGTCAGTTAGGATTTCCTTTAGTTGGGACTTATGAGTAACCTTCCTGACTATGACTTCGACTTCGAGGTTATGAAATCGGTGGACTACCTTTCCCGACAGAGTAACCTTTTCTGAGACTACGACCCCTTCTGACTTCCGTTTTCCTCTTCCCCCGCTGTCTCCCGCTCTGCCAGTCTGTCCTAGGGACTGAGTTACCTGTATTTAAACTCGTTTGAGACCCTCTATCACCTCCTGTCTCCTCGGACCATACGATGTTAGGTACCCCAGCTTTTTCAACCTGTGTTGAATCACTGACTTGTTGTTGTTGTTTATCTACATCATCTCTTGACGAAGGTTTACCAGAATGATTACCGAATCCACTTACACACAAATCATCGAGTCACCACGACTTGAGAAACACTGGAAATCCTGAATCGGTGGTCCGAGGAGACAGGTGCCTTAAAAGGTCCGTTCTTATGACTCACCCAGAGGTCAAGGAGGAGATCCCCTAGAAGAGCTGGGTCCCTGACTTGGATACAGAGGACGTGACGTCCATTTAAGAAATGGGAGACTCGGTGACCCTTTCGAATCCACTTGTCAGAAGTATTTTTATAAATCAGAAGAAAGTATTAAACAATAATTAGTGATATTACTATAATAATTAGTGTTATTAATTACCTAATTAGTAAGTTATTAAAGTTTTAAGTTATTTATAAAGAATCGTGGAGAGATACGATCCGAGTAGGACTTGATTCCCTGTGTCGTCACTTACTCTGTATAAAGACGAGGATGGAAGAAAATCCACACGGAGAGTTTTCAAGATTTAGATTGTTTAAGAAACTTAAAATGTACAGAAAACTTACAAGGTATAATATAAAAGAAAAATTTTATATTAAAATGAAGAAATAAAGACAAACCGACACGACTCAAAAACAACGAGAGATCGACACAACACCCCCGAAGAGTACCGTCACCAAAGAGAACTCGTCTCGTGTCGGAGATCCGACGTACCCGAAGTCGTCAACATATCGGGCACCCGAGTCATGGACACTGGGGGTCCGAGATGTCGTATCCGAGTTATCAACTCCGTGTGCCCGAATCAACGAGACGTAGTACACACTGGAAGGACCTAGTCCCTAGCTTGGGTTCAGAAGATGCAATTGTCCACCTAAGAATTGGTGATCTTGTCCCTGTGGGAGATAAGATGGTATAGAAGAAGGAAGACCCAAACGAGTAGACTTGGTGTCTTGTCTTTTATTGGACTTCAATTGATTATTATAGACTACCTACAAAATTCCGTAAATCCTGAATAATCCAACCACATTTGTATTGACGTCAAAAACGTAACGACTTTAAATGGTAAACTATAACCTTATGTCAGAATTATTACACTAATACAATAAAATTAATGTAGTAAATTTTATGTAATGTAAAAATTTTTGTAAAATTTCGTGTAAAGAATGAGTCACAAAAAACGATTACTGAATAATGAAAGACAAATAAAATATAAATAAAGTCTGTTACCTTTACTACAATCTGTTTTTCGTTTAAGTTCATTAAAAGAACTCAAGTTTTACCCGGCATTTTGTCCTCTGTGTTGAACGTTGTAGTCGTTACGTACACCGAGTCCTTGACGATTGTTTGCATGTCACGTCACCACCAAGTTCTTCAAAACGTTTCCTCTCTTCTCGGAACTTCTACTCCTCATGTCACGGACCGGTAACCTTCAACCGTCACTGGTTGACTCTCATTAGTAGTTTCGACTAGGAGAATTTTGATGTACTCTTCAACAGTTTCCTGATTTATAGTTGGTAAGTTGGTAAGATGTCAGTAAACCGTAAGCTTCACTTCACTTTCAACGAGTCAGTACAGGGTGAGAAACACTGGGGTTCCTGATATGTCAGGTACCTTAGGAGATTCTGTATTATGACCTCACGTATCGGAAAGGGAAAAGTTCCCCTAGAAAGGTTGGGTCCCTAACTTGAGTCCAGAGGGTGTAACGTCCCTCTAAGATATGGTCGTTCTGTGTTCCCTTCGGATTCTTATTACCTCACCCATCGGATAGGAAAGAGGTCCCCTAGAAGGGATGAATCCTTATCTTGACCCCAGAGGACGTAACGTCCACCTAAGAAATGGTTGACTCGATAGTCCCTTAGGAATCGTAAACTTCTATTAACCTTTCCACTTTTTCGAACCATTCGCCCACGGAGTACTCGATTGATTTTTAAAAAATTTTTAGTAACAAAACTTCATAGTAGAAGAGAATAAGGTACACCTAGTGTTATTTGACACCTTTTAAGACTTTCTCTACCCCTATGGTTTGGTGGACTGGACGGAGAACTCTTTGGATATACGTCCAGTCCTTCGATGTGAATCTTGACCTGTACCTTGTTGTCTGACCAAGGTTTATCCTTTTCCTCATGTAGTTCCGACATATAACAGTGGGACGAATAAATTGAAGATACGTCTCATGTAGTACTCTTTACGACCCGACCTCCTTCGTTTTCGATCTCAGTTCTAACGACCCTCTTTATAGTTATTGGAGTCTATACGTCTACTGTGTTGGGAATACCGTCTTTCACTCCTCCTTGATTTCTCGGAGAACTACTTTCACTTTCTCCTCTCCCTTTTTCAACCGAATTTCGAGTTGTAAGTCTTTTGCTTCTAGTACCGTAGACCAGGGTAGTGAAGTACCGTTTATCTACCCCTTTGTCACCTTTGTCACCGACTGAAATAAAACCCCCGAGGTTTTAGTGACGTCTACCACTGACATCGGTACTTTACTTTTCTGCGAAGGAGGAACCTTCCTTTCAATACTGGTTGGTCATATAATTTTTCGTTTCTGTAATGAAACAGTTGTTTCCAGGTAGATCAGTTCCGATACCAAAAAGGTCATCAGTACATACCTACACTCTCAACCTGATTCTTTTTGTGGTTATGTCATATGATTGCGTATGTATACCTTAAATCTTTCTACCATTACTATTGGGACATACGCTCTGTCGCTTTCTCTGTGCCTACATATCTTGTCCGAAAACCTGAGACCCTCTCCCTTTCCCACCCTACTAAACCGTCTTACCGTAACTTTATACATATTATAGTATATACTTTGCTTACCGGCCAGGTCCAAGCTACGTACTATGACCTACGAACCCCGACCACGTGACCCTGCTGGGTCTCCCTACTATACCCTTCCCTCCCCCCAAGTCTACCCCTTGTACACATGTGGACACCGTCTAAGTACGACTACATACCGTTTTGGTTATGTTATAATATTTCGTTAATTGGAGGTTAATTTTTTTTTTTCTTTCGACTCGTAACTTCTTAACTACGAAAACTTGATACCACAACCTCTTCTGAGAACTCTCAGGGAACCTGACGTTCCTCTAGGTTGGTCAGGTAGGATTTCCTCTAGTCAAGACCCACAAGTGACCTTCCTGACTACAACTTCGACTTTGAGGTTATGAAACCGGTGGACTACGTTTCTCTACTGAGTAAAGTTTTCTCTGACTACGACCCTTTCTGACTCCCGTCCTCCTCCTCCCCTGTCTCCTACTCTACCAACCTACCGTAGTGGCTGAGTTACCTGTACCCAAATCCACCTGAGACTCTCAACCACTACCTGTCCTCCGGACCGCACGACGTCAAGTACCCCAGTGTTTCTCATCCTGTACTGACTCGCTGACTTGACTTGACTTGAAGAATAAGATCCGTTGTTTTTGTTTGGTAAAGAGCTAGTCTAACACTGAACACTGCTTTTCACCTAAAATATGTTGGTGACAATTACTGATCGGGTCAACGACCTGACTCTTCTTCGAGGTTTCGTGAAGGGTTTCGGTTTGAACGTAGTTTTTTCCAGTACCAGTGACAATCGATCAGACTAGGTAATGACGAAAGACTTACGACCCCTTTGGTAATATAGACTCTTTATACGAGTCGTTTAACTACTTTAAGTAACTTTTAGCGTTGCCGATGTCGGTCCGTAACCAATTGTCTTTCCCGGGTTAAGAAGAGGTACTGTCACGGGCTGGTGCAGTATGTTGGTTACGAAGTTTTCAACTTACTTCAAAACAAAGTAGGCGGTATAAGTGGACTATAGGGTGGTTGACTAATGGCGAAGGAAGTTTGAAAACGTCCCTTTTACGAAGATATTGTTCGTACTACGTCTTTTACGAAAGGTGCTCAAGTGACTTAGGGTTTCGTACCTAAAAATGTGATATTCTTATTCGATGGAATAAAGAGTAACCGTTTTTTACACAAATAACATTACTAAAGATAAAACTAATTATTTCTACACAAACTCGGATCAATATTACTAAATTTTAAGTACCAGGTTTTGACATTAATGAAAACGTGTTTGGAATATCAAGAAGGTGTCTTAGTTAACTCTTTTCGATCTCTGTGATTCTAAAAGACACCCGTCACTGGAAAAGATCATAAATTTTCCTCGTATATACATATTGTTTACTTTCGTACCATATGAATATAAATTTATTATTATTTTACATTGTACATTGATTATTATCGATAGAAAATGACTTGTAAATGAACCTTATCCGTAAAATGTATCCTAAAATACATATAGGGGAGATCCTTGATACTTTTCATGTGTCATAATTTGGGTAGAATTTTAGTGACGTCTACCACTGACATCGGTACTTTAATTTTCTGTGAATGAGGAATCTTCTTTTCAATACTGGTTGGATCTATCGTGTAAGTTTTCGTCTCTGTAATGAAACGGTTGTTTCCAGGCAGATCAGTTCCGATACCAAAAAGATCACCAAAAGATACCAAAAGTACATACCTACACTCTCAACCTGACACTTCTTTCGACTAACGACTTCTTAACTACGAAAACTTGACACCACAACCTCTTCTGAGAACTCTCAGGGAACCTGACGTTCCTCTAGGTTGGTCAGGTAAGACTTCCTCTAGTCGGGACATTAAAGAAACCTCCCTTACTACGACTTCGACTTTGAGGTCATGAAACCGGTGGAGTACGCTTCTCAACTGAGTAACCTTTTCTGNGCTTCTCGACTGAGTAACCTTTTCTGAGACTACGACCCTCCCTAACCCCCGTCCTCCTCTTCCCCTACTGTCTCCTACTCTCCCGACTTACCGTAGTGACTGAGGTACCTACACTCAGACTCACTTGAGACCCTAAACCACTACCTGTCCCTCCGGACCGGACGACCCCAGCGCTTCTCAACCTGTACTGACTCGTTGACTTGACTTGACTATTGATTCATTTGGTTTCGGGTCAAATGATTCGTCGGATAATTCCTTCATGTCAAGTCGAACAGAGTTCGATCCAGACAGAATGAGACTTGGGTACTATAAAGGTGATATGGACAGTGGAAAGGTGATTATTATTATTACTTCAATTTATGATCACCGATAGTCACTGATATTAGTTAAACTAGTTTTATCAAACTTCTTATTAAAACACAGTTATGTAGTCAGGTCTTTCTTGTTTTTTGTATCTGACTACTTACTCGTCGGTTGTCCGTATTCCTTTTGGATGGGGCGATGAATCCATAAAAGTACATCACGGATACTTTACGTCCATGACACCATTCACGTCTCATACGACTACTCGCTTTGTCTACGTGTTTCTTATTCATACTTGTACACACACACTCATATTCCTTTAATAAACTTGTACTATTGAACTGTCTTCTCAAAACTGTGTATGTATGAAGTTTGTACCAATAGAGTCTGAATTCATACTGTTCGATGACTTACTACTACCCGTGTTGTATAATATAATCTTGAGGTTCTTCCGTAACCTTCGAAGATGATTAAAGTCTACAGGACTTCGACCTTTTATAGTGATACGGGAATTTCTCTTTCACTTTCACTTTCAACGAGTCAATACAGACTGAAAAACACTGGGGTACCTGCCAGTCAGTCAGTCAGTCAAGTCAGCGAGTCAGCACAGGCTGAGAAACGCTGGGGTACTTAGCGTCGTACGGTCCGGAGGGACAGGTAGTGGTTGAGGGCCTCAAGTGAGTCTGAGTGCAGGTAGCTCAGTCACTACGGTAGGTCGGTCGAGTAGGAGACAGCAGGGGAAGAGGAGGACGGGGGTTAGGGAGGGTCGTAGTCTCAGAAAAGGTTACTCAGTTGAGAAGCGTACTCCACCGGTTTCATGACCTCAAAGTCGGAGTCGTAGTAAGGGAGGTTTCTTTAGGGTCCCGACTAGAGGAAGTCTTACCTGACCAACCTAGAGGAACGTCAGGTCCCCTGAGAGTTCTCAGAAGAGGTTGTGGTGTCAAGTTTTCGTAGTTAAGAAACCGCGAGTCGAAAGAAGTATCAGGTTGAGAGTGTAGGTATGTACTGGTGTCCTTTTTGGTATCGGAACGGATCTGCCTGGAATCAGCCGTTTCATTACAGAGACGAAAACTTATACGATAGATCCAATCAGTATTGAAAAGAAGGTTCCTCATTCGCAGAAAAGTAAAGTACCGACGTCAGTGGTAGACGTCACTAAAACCTCGGGTTTTTATATTTCAGACTGTGACAAAGGTGACAAAAGGGTAGATAAAGGGTACTTCACTACCCTGGCCTACGGTACTAGAAGCAAAAGGCTTACAACTCGAAATTCGGTTGAAAAAGTGAGAGGAGAAAGTGAAAGTAGTTCTCCGAAAAATCAAGGAGAGCGAAAGACGGTATTCCCACCACAGTAGACGTATAGACTCCAATAACTATAAAGAGGGCCGTTAGAACTAGGGTCGAACACGAAGAAGGTCAGGTCGCAAAGAGTACTACATGAGACGTATCTTCAATTTATTCGTCCCACTGTTATATGTCGGAACTGTATGAGGAAAAGGATAAACCTTGGGTGGACAACAAGGTACAGGTCAAGATTGACGACGAAGGACTGGACGAATATCTAAAGAGTTCTCCGTCCAGTCCACCAGAACATAAGGGTAGAGACAGTCTTAAAAGGTGTCAAATAACACTAGGTGTGTCAGTTTCCGAAACCGTATCAGTTATTTCGTCTTTATCTACAAAAAGACCTTGAGAGAACGAAAAAGGTACTAGGTCTCCTACATCAGGTACCTTAAGAGGTTGGGTCTTATGAGGTCCGGTCTTATGACCTCACCCATCGACAAGGAAAGAGTTCCCCTAGAAGGTTTGGGTCCCTGACTTGGGTCCAGAGGGTGTAACGTCCGTCTAAGAAATGGACGACTCGGTGTTCTCTTCGGGGTTTTATGATCTCACCCATCGGATAGGGAAGAGGTCCCCTAGAAGGGTTAGGTCCTTAGTTTGGTCCGAGAGGACGTGACGTCCGCCTAAGAAATGGTTGACTTGATAGTCCGTTCGGCTTTTTCTTTCATGATTTGGTATTTGGATAGGCTCAGGATCGATTCTTAGATGAGTCTCCTTTGAGGCCTCATCGACATAAAAAGCGTATCATGTTGGGTTTAATAACGAACACAACGAAGGAGGTTCTCGTTGAGGGAACCACTTCTTGTATTTGATTCACCCTCCTTTCTCTATACCCACCCAACTCTAGAAACTTTTGGATTCTCTTCCACGTTTTCTCTCCTTTCCCTCCCTTTATAATCTAACCAGTTTTTCAAGTAAACCCAAAAAGACATTCTTTGGGTCATTATACTATCTCTCCTTCTCTTTCTTGTTTTATTGATATTTCATATGTAAATAACCACTAAACAGAGTTTACTACTATGAAGTGTTATTTTTCTATTGGTTAAAAGAGTAAACTATGAACCTTAGATATCTTTGTAGTAAGATTAAGTTGTTTTCGAGTATTTACAAGTGTAAAATAAGTTCAGACATGAAAAATGGATTTTTTCTTTATGTTTTAAGGGTATTTAATAAGATTCTCATTTTATAAAGAATGAGGATCTTATCCATAAAAAGATTCCGTTTCTAGTTAATCCGACACAGTCATCAGGACCCAATTACATTGAAATTGAGTCGATACGACATAAATAACACCACTACCCACTATAATCTCTGACTCTTCTTTAAAAAGAGTTATAGAAATACCTTCCGCAGTTTTTATAATTTAATTGTATAATTTTAATGTAACGATCTGTTTAATAAAATTTTAAGGGAACCTCTTCTATATTAATTAACTGAATAAGAAACTTATCTTCTGAAATCATCTCTACTACCGATCAATTAAACTTATGTCGGAACAAAATTACGGGAAGGACATAAAATCCTGTGTTATAATATTTACGACTAACGATGAATTATGTTAAAATTATTAAAAGTAAATACCTTACTCACACGTGTATCCACTACTCCGGTTGTTTATATTCGGTACATTTAAATCACAACCTTAGAAGTTTAAAAGTCGGTTTATTTATTATTACGGATTAGAGTCCATTGTTTTAATTTTACCGATAATACATCTATACCTCTCGAGACGTAAATTAAATTTGAGACTTATTTTATAACTGATATCATGGTCAAATCAAAAATAGGACCCTTCAAGTTTGAGTACAACTTCGTCTATATATGATACCCGTATGTCATGTCTATTGTTTTGTTTCTAGTTTATTGGGTGTCTGATGTCTATGACTGTTATTAAAAGGACCAAAATTCTGAGTGTGAATTTTTATTAGTACCATTTCGGGACGTATTTGATATACCCGAAACCACAGTCAAGACCCATGTTTGTGGTCGAGATGGTGAGTGATGCGTTGTTTCTTTTTCACGAAGACTCGGAATGAAAGGAGTGTCCCATTTTGTCTCGAGAACAAAACCTTCTTATATTATCGTAAAGTAATATTGATACGTGTACTCAATCTGGTCCATGAACGGTGTCACTATGTCCAACTACATAAGTTCTTTGATAATTATCGACAATAATTCTCCAAGACTTTATCTACGACTTTTCCGTCTCGATATTCCAGATTCTCAGATTTCTTTTTCCGTGTTTCAAATTTTAATATATACTAATTATGAAGTAATGTAGTTAATGTTACATTTTTGTGTAAGTCTTTTATAACTAATACGTGAGTGTTGTACGGTTGTATACGATTCGAAGTTATAAAATACCATAAAAATTCACAATCACCTTGTTCTTCACATCTCGATACTCCCGTATTTTCCACCTGTTACCTATACCAATAGCCACGAGTCGACAACGTACCTCGTCAGAGGAAATCAATTGGATTACCATACCTTACTGAAGTAAAACGTCATGTGGTACAGAAGAAAGTTTAATTCTTCCTTATAAAAAATTTCCAAATGAGTCAAGTTCACTCTTGGTCTCTCTTATCAGGGTAGTCAAACAGAAAAAGGAAATTATTATCATCTGGATGTTTCAACAGTAAACTCAAAAAAATTCACTGACATAAAAGGTCGCCCCCATCTCCCCTTTTATCTTACTTCTTGATCCCTTTCTTTCTTCACCTTCCCCTCCCTCTTTCCTCCGTTCTTCTATTTCTTTGTGGACCTCTCCTCCTAGTTTCTTCTTTCCTCCCTCTTCCAAATGTTTTACACCCCCCTGCCTTAATGCAAGGACCAAAAACAAATAATTTTACTTGTATATTTGTGAGGGGGTTTGTGTGTGTGTTAGTACAAGGATGAAACGACTCTTTTTCAATAATTACTTCCACCTTGTCGAGACATGAAACGACTATCTATGAAGTCACAAGAGACAGAAAAAGTATGTTAAACTTAAACAAAGGTTCGATAGTAGAAATTCAAAATTCTAGACTAACGTTTTATATTAACCAGACAAAACATTGAAAGTAGTATTTCTCCATAACTATAAAGATTTTATAAAGAGAACACTTAAATGACTATACATATCATGTCACTTTGACGTTGTATCCTAAATATATTGACAATAATGGTAGTCAAGTTCTGATTGTTAAACGAACCGTGTTTGACTACTACACAAGCGTTTAATGTTAATAACTAACAAATTTTATTTATGTTACTATGGTAATATATATATAAGATGACAGAACTCGTCTCCTCTGTCCTAGTGGTCGATACGTGTAATGTAAACGATTCTAAAAATAACGGATATCTAAATCTCTTATGACAGACTAAATACCATGTAAACTTAGGTACAATATAGTGTGTTCCTTAGACACTACACACGGTTCGTTAGGACAATTGTCAGTTCTCTCCGACATTAAATTATTTTGTTTATTCCTGTCCTATAACAGTGAAACTTTCTAGTGTTTATTGGTTTTAATAATAACAATAGAGATCCTTTTATTTTGTTTTTCGATCCTTTACCAACTCCTTTCTCATTTGTCTCTAAGTCAGATCCACTAGGTTGTTGGTCTACAATATAAAGGTCCTTTCTTGTTTCCGTTATTTCTCCTTTAAGACTTTTTTACTATCTTCTCTTAAAGGGTCTGGGTTTCTGGTCCACTGAATCCTGACCTTCTCGGGTAGTTTGTGGATCATGTTATTTACCCTCTTCTTTTTGGTTTTGGGTGCCGTCCCATGTAATTCGGTCAATATTTTCTGGTTAATTACTGAGGTAAATATAATTTACAGGTCTTATCCGTTTAGAAATCTCTATCTACTCCCTCTACTATTGATTTTTCGTGTCGAGAAAATCCCCACTATTTTGACTAAGACCACTACTAACATAATTCAGACACTTACATGATTTTTAGTAATTTGACAGACTAAATTTAACCACTAGACATGAATCGGTATTTTTTCTTGGGTAGACTGAGTCAAGATTACTCCACCTACTTGGATTTCGGATAATATGTCTCACTTCATTCAGTCTTTCTCTTTCTGTTTATAGCATATAATTACGTATGTATACCTTAGACATTTCTACCGTGACTCCTTGGATAGATGTCCCGTCGTTGTCTCTGTGTCTGTGTCTCTTGTCTGAACTCCTGTGTCCATCTCTACCCCCCTCTCCTACCTGCTTGACTCTCTCGTCGTGACTTTGTACGTGTAATGGTATACATTTTGCTCTGTCGGTCACCTTTAAACGATATGCTACTTCCCTCGAGTTTAGACCACGAGACACTGTTGGATCTTCTCATCCTACCCCGTCCTCCACCCTCCCTCCGACTTCTCCCTCCCCTGTATATATATGGATACCGATTAAGTACAACTACATTCCGTCTTTGGTTGTATTATAACATTTCGTTAATAAGAGGTTAATTTTTATTTCTTTAAGTTTAATTTTTAACCCCTAGACATACCATACACTTGTTATGACGATTACGATTGCACACAATCAACGAGTCAGTACACGCTGAAAAACACTGGGGTACTTGACATATCGGGTGGTCCGAGGAGACAGGTACCTTAAGAGATCTGTTCTTATGACCTCACCAACCGGTAAGGGAAGAGGCCCCTAGAAGAACTGGGTCCCTAACTTGGGTCCATAGGACGTAACGTTCATCTAAGAAATGGTAGACTCAGTGGTCCCTTCAGTGGTCCCTTCGATTACAATTATGTGAACAAATTTTTTTCTATAAAGTCATAAGACCCTTACTTCCCCTTTTAGAATGGAAGGACAAGAGAAGGACTTAAGAAAAAACTTCAGGATAAGAGAGAAGGAAAAAGTATCGTAAAATATTATGTATTACTTAGAAGAACTAAGAGAAACTCCTATGAGTCCTTAAAAATTGTAAGAAACGATCAGAGTTCGAGAGAGACCCCGGTCTATAAAATAAGTAGAGGGAAATAAGGGACACTTTCATAAAGAAGTTTATGGACCATTATGAACTAACAGGTAAGTTTAAATTTTCCCTAACGACGACGACGATTCAACGAAGACAACACAGACTGAGACACACTGGGGTGTCTGCCTTCGGGTCTTCCGAGGGGGTAGGGACCCTAAGAGATCCGTTCTTGTGACCTCACCCAACGGTAAAGGAAGGAGTTGCGTACTTTCACTTTTTACTTTCACTTCAGCAAGTCAATACAGACTGAGAATCGCTGGGGTACCTGACGTCGGGTGGTCCGAGGAGGCGGGTACCCTAAAAGGTCCGTTCTCATGACCTCACCCAACGGTGACGGAAGAGGCTTTTCCGTGATCTCTGTACGTCTCTAAAATATGTACCCACTTACCGATCGTCCAAAGAGAAAGACCATCCACCTTCCCTAGACCAGTAATATGAAGCTTTGGGAATTTACGCAGTGTTACCTTCCGAAAGGTTTTTTCAGGGTCAAGTTTGTAAACAACGGGTCAAAGGGTGATCCGTCAACCAGAAGCAAGTAGATTTCCCCTTTGTCTACCGACGGTCCGAAAGGTGAGTACCGCCACTTGATGATGAAATGTATGAAAACTCGTGGAGGAAAAAATTCGAGGTCGTGTGTGAGGGAAAGGAAGTACTAAGATCGTCGACGTTCCATCTGGTCGAGGAAGTAATCGATTCCAAAGGAGGTATAATATCCGAAGAAGACAGTGATTAGGTAGATAAAAAGTCGAAGATCTTTACCCGAGTATAAAGGGTAAATAACGACCCGAAGAGGGTAAGAAAAAAAAAAAAATAGTAAAGTTACTACAGAACTCCTCCTCTCCTCGATTTGTGAACGAGATTTTATATGAAAGTCCATATACATATGGAATTTATCCTTCGTTAGATCAGTGAAGTTTCAAGTTACCCGGGCTAAAATTCTCTTATACTGTTTTCGTAAACTTTTAATATAGTTAATAATTCAGACCTCCTTTATTTTGGACTCATAATAGATAAGATCGAAGGGTACAGTTTCAGAATATTAAAATGAACTTACCGTTATCGTTTATTCGTATGGGTGACGTATTTATGTCCTGATAAAGACTTACTATTTAATCAATTCTTATAAGACTTCATGTCTACATCTGTCAAAGACAAACATCATATACGAATGAGTCTAAGTAATATACTGACATTCTACATTTCGTGTGATTTAAGTGTTCTTTAATTTTCTATGATTTCCTACTTTGTCTTCTCATAAGACTAATGACTCCAGATGTCGGTTCCTTATACTCGACCTTCTTTCGGGTCTCCAATTACGTCAGGTTAATAAATTAAAAGACCTTCACTTTTATCTCCGACTTTTATCACTGACTGTCTCAAAGTCACTCATCTTGGTTGGTCACTTATAGGAAACGATATTTCATTTTCTTTGTTGATGAGTAACATTTTGTACTAGTTTCGAATCACCGCTTATGTTGGTACAGAAAAGTAAGGATTTCTATTCGAAACTAGTCCATGTTTGAGGTATTCCTGACTCAATAGTATTCACTTTGACTCTCTACGGGCTTACTATAAGTATGAATGAGTAACGGGGTCAGGTCCGCGTGCCACTACACGGCGAATTGGAGGGCGTGGACTAGGACTCAGTCCACTGGTCTGTCGTCGACGGAAGCTTCCAGTTATTCAAGTAAGTAGTGTACCGCGTCGAACATCTTTTCTAGATGAAATACAAAGACTTTCCCATAAAAACCACAACCCACTTTATTTTTTTCCCTATACCTTTCTCTTACTTTTTTTTCTCTTTGTCAATTTGATACTTTTCACGAGTAAAGAGACTTAGAGATTTTTTTATTTTCCGTTACATTTCTCTTCGAATAAATTCTTACAATTTTGTTACAGGAATCAAGGATGACAGATTTTTAGAGATATTTCACTATAAATTGTTGTATTAACTGGACCGAGTACATTTTACGGTAAACAAATGAGATAGGATCTGATAATTAAAGGGTCATTCAATGATTTGAGTTAATGTTGTTTTTCTTTGTCTCTTTGGATCTCTCCAAAAGTGACTGTCTTCAATGAGACATACAATGTTGCTTCTAAAGTTGGTAGGTCGGTTGTAGAGACCAAAGAGGTCTTCCTATGAGTTCAACGCCCTCCCTCCCTCTCTTAGTGAACGGGATAAAACTTCCTTGACGAGGTTGTATTTCAATGTCAGAGACCTCACTCTAGGTAAGGTCCAAAGGTCCGGAGTAGATCAAAATTAATCGAAAACTTTTGTCATACACAGGGGTCACAGTGTCTAAAGATGAGAAAAGTCAAGTTATTTTTCAGAGTGGAAATATTTTCAATTCACCTTTGTAGAATTACTTGAATTAATGCCTGTAGTGTCACGAAAATTGGAATGTTCATTTTTGACATTTACGATACTGTCATGTGTTTACGAATAGTTTTTCTAAGTAAATTCTTGTGTCCAAATTTTTGATTTCAAGATAAACGAGTCTTCACTTTAGAACTAAAACCTTAAAAACTAAGGACAAAGATAATATCTCTTCGTGTTAAAATATGCTATTAATTTTAAGGAGTTTACATTGATCAGGTTTTCTTGCGAAAATTCCTGTCTAGTTAGGAATGGTCTCACAATCATTTCAGAGGTAGACCTTAAAGGGGATTTCTCTGTGAACGGTTTTATTCGACCTAAGTTTTATTTGACCGATATTTGTTTAAATATTAATTTTAATATTTTTCATTTAATGTTTAATCATCTTAGTCGATTACAAAAATTCATCGGGACTAGAATACTAATGTTACAAACCTTATTGCACCATGAGTCTTTAGTAGATTACCTCGTAATCTAAATATTTCCAGGTAAAATTTCTCTTCAATAAAAATTGATAATTATCCTCTGGAATCATTAGTGGGTGAGATTCAGGTAGTTCGACAAGAAAGAAATGAGTTACTTGTATACTTCTTTCCAATTCGTGGAACTACCATGTGTTACGACCGTCTGCCTGTCCTGGGTTTAAGAGCGGTCACGTTTTCGTTGTTTCGGATTCGTTTGATGTAGATGTTTTGACTCTCGAACTTCGTTGTCACCGTTACACGACAAAGGAAGGTCGTGTACGTAAAGAGAAACTGGTTAGTCCCGATGAGTAGACTTAAATTTTATCCTTCAATCCTAATTATGAAAGGGTAGTTCGGTATACGTTGTTAGGTGATATGTCTGTATGTTCGTAAATAAGTAAGTGAGTCAATTGTTTGTGAATACCTCGTGGACGACCCACGATATTGAAACAACACTAGGATTCAGGGATGAGAGTACCACGAAAGTAAGATCTCTCGTCTCTGTCTGGTGTGTCCGTTTATGTATTACCACCATTCTATATGTATTATAGAGTATATGTTTATGTATTAAGATTCTTCTTTTTAATTTCGTCTTGTCCTTGTTACCCACTGGTTTCCCACTCAACCGACCCTTTGTCTTCCATGACGAAGTCCATCTTATCAGTCCCTTTCCGAAGAAACTCTCGACTTGAAATTCATCTTTGGACTTACTTTATACCACTGTCGTAAATCCTTTTGACCCCTTTAAAATGTCTGTACTCTTTGTCGTTCTCGTTTACGGAGTCACACCTTCACCTGAACCGTATAAGTGTCTCTTGTCTAGTCACGTAGACTTTGTTTCGCTTGTTCCCCCTTTCACCACTAGTACGTCACTCTCCGTTGTACCCTGGTCTAATCCGACCCAGAAACAATTAATATTCCTGAAGGGACCACCGAGTCTACCATTTCGCAGACAGATGTTACACCCTCTGGACCCAAGCTAGGGACCCAACCCTTCAAGGGACCTCTTCCTTTACCGTTGGGTGAAGGCATGAGAACAGATCTTTTAGGGTACCTACCTCCTCGGACCACAGGTACCCCAACGTTTCTCAGCCTGTGTTGACTCGCTGAAGTGAACAATTAATATAATCCCCGAATTCGAAAATAAGGATGGTTTTAACCTTCGGAGACCTCTAAACCTCGTCTTTGCATTACACTATACTCTCTTCAGGACTTTCGTAATGAGACTCACGAGACACGTTTCTCTGTACCCCCAAGGTCTATCCTTTGATAAATTACGTTGTTAGGGGTTCTACTACCGACTGTCCTTTTTCCATTCTTACCATTTCCATTTGCAAAGTCCCAGACCTTGAAACTGTTCAAAACGTCAATCTCGACAGTTATAGACGACTATCTAACCTACACTCTATACTTACCTCAGTTCCTGGTAAGAAAAAGGATCTGGCTCTTCGTCCGGATCTTCTCCGTTTGTTCCAAGTTGAACCTGTACGATTCAAACTGTGACTCAAAGTTGTGAATCTCCAGTCTTTTCACTCCTCTTAGATCGTTTCCTTTGATTCTTCGTTCGTCGCTCCACTCTCCTTTTCGTTCTCTCATGTCTTTTGTCCTCAATTTCCGAAACAATTTACATGACTCTCCAATGTGCTTTGTGTCTGACTCTTGACCGGTGACAAGAACCGCGACACCACCGGTGACTGCCCTACCGGTCCCACCAGAGTTCCAGCTACCCCTTCCTCCCCTGTCTGTTCCGTGTCTGTTGTGAAGACGTCTGAGAGTGATTGACCTCCGTCTCTTTGCCCCATCGTTTCGACGAAACACGGTAATCGTTTCTCAGTCAACGAGTCAACACAGGTTGAGACGTTGGGGTACCTGACATTGGGTGGTCCGAGGAGACAGGTACCTTAAAAGGTCCGTTCTTATAACCTCACCCAACGGTAAAGGTGGAAGTCCCCTAGAAGGGCTGGGTCCCCAGCTTGGGTCCAGAGAGTGTGACATCCGTCTAAGAAGTGGTAGACTCGGTGGTCCGTCCTAAAAATTTTTGTTTTGTGTTAAAATCCGATAAACATACGACTTCCCTTATTAGACCATCTCCCCTTTTAAACTACTACACCTACAATTTAGGAACTCAACAGTTCTTCTCTACCCAGGGTCCAATTTTCTCCTCCAAAACGAATTCGTCCTATAAGGTGACAGTATCTTTCCTTTCCGTGTGTGTTGACTCATTACTGTGGTCGTCAGTCCTCTAAGCCACTGTCTTGATTTAAAAGGGAAACCTACAAAATAAGAGTTCCTTTATTTTTCGTTCCAGTGGTCGATTCTCACTCATCTCACCCTCCCCCACAATCTCCAAACTCTTGTCTTCTTTTCTAGAATTTTTTTCAAAGTATCTCTCACCATTGTTTAACAGTTCCCTTTCTATCGAGTTGACAATCTACCAAAACTGAAACACTTGTGATTAATTTTCGCGTCAAAACATAAATAAAATTTAGTGTATATTACTTCATATAACTATGACTTTATAGTGTATATATACATACTCCCCCGAAGGGAACACCGAGTCTACCATTTCGTAGACGGATGTTACGTCCTCTGGGCCCAAGCTAGGGACCCAGCCCTTCAAGGGGACCTCTTCCTTTACCGTTGGGTGAGGTCATAAGAACGGACCTTTTAGGGTACCTGCCTCCTCGGGCCAACTGATGTCAGGTACCCCAACGTTTCAACCTGTGTTGACTCGCTGAAGTGAAGTGAAGTATATGTACACACACGTATATATGTACGTGTGTGTATTATATATGAGTGTGTATGTATCTTATAGATATATTGTTTGTACGTGTGTGTGTGTGTATATGATAGTTACGTTCTTATATGATTATGTAAGAAAATTCCGTAATGTACCAATAAAAAAATTTAGTTCTCAAAGATTGTCTAACATAAAAGGTTTCTACTGTTATTATAGAGGGTAGGGTTCACGAGAAGACGTTTTTATACTTAGACTGTGAGGGGATCTTACTTGACCTCGGGTAAAAAAGAAAGAAAGGAAAAGGAAAAAACCGACACGGAACGTCGATCCTCCTAGAAGTAAGGGACCAGTCCCTAACTTGGACTCGGTGGCTCACTTTCGTGCCTCAGGATTGGTAACGTGTCGGTCTCTTCAGGGACCTTGGATAAAGAAATGTCGGGATTTAGACCCGTCCGGGATTCTGACGAGACTGGTTAGGTCACCACTCGACCCTGTCGTCACTCATCCGATCAAGATCTGTGTCGGGAATTGATCAGACCGTCGAAGACAAAGGACAGAGAACCTTATGTACAAGAACCCTCCAACGGAGAGTCTTAGGTCGACGGTACGACACTTTACGGGTTCGATACACCTCTCCGGTGTTCCTCTGTGAGGTGATGCGGTAGAGTCGACACCCCCACTCGTTACAGTCTACGGTGCGGATCGGCTCGGTGTGGAAGTCTGCTCATATCGAAGATGGTTGTACACTGATGTTGTCTTACTATTTGGGATGCATTTTGACGGGTCGACTGGAGTGATATAGGTCTCTTCTTACTTTATGTCATTTAGCGACAAAATTCGGTGATTCGAAACCTCATCAAGCAATACATCTTTGGTCGTGTTGACATGCCATAAAAAAAGGTTATCTTTTTAGTCAATGACTAAGATTAATATATTTCGACCCTTATGATTAGACGTTATTCTTTCTTTGTCTAGTATGTTAGTCTTTCGTCGGGACAATGATATTAGTTACACCACGATTGAAGAAAAAGGTCCGGTTGGATTACCGGAGAAACTGGTCTCCAGGATCGTGATCTCCGAGGTGGTCGTAACGAGTCTGTGGTGTGTCATGGATCGTCTTCTCTTGTGTGTGGTAAGTGGTACTTATTAGACCCTCTGACTGAGGTCTCGTGTGTTAAATGGACGCTCGTGAACTACGGTGTCCTGTCGATTTGTAGGGTGAGTCGACTTTTTAAGAAAAGAAGACTCTTTGGACGAGGAATCATCTGGTTTGATTGTCATATATTCCCTATGTGGTACTCTACCGACCTACCGTAGTGACTGAGCTACCTGCACTCAGACTCACTCAGTCTGCACTCAGACTCACTCAATCACTACCTGTCCCACCGGACCGTACGACTCTAAGTACCCCAACGTTTCTCAGTCTGTGTTGACTCGCTGACTTGACTTGACTTGACTTGACTACCTATAACACTCAAACCAAGGTCTAGTGGTGTTATTTCACTTATGCTTGTATTTCTCTCAGTGTGTCTAAAAAACCGAAGGGTCACGTGTATTTTCAATCCAAATGTGATTCGACATCAGATAATTTACACGTTATCGTTATTACAGATTTCTTTGTGACATATATAGAGTTAAATTTTATAGAATAACAATTTTTTACGATTGGTAGTAGACTCGGAAAACACTCCTCCTTTTCCTCATACTATTGTTTCTAATGACTAGTGTCTAGTGGTTTTGTTTATAATATTACTTTTTCAAACTTTATAATTTTCTTAATGGTCTTACTCTGTGTCTCTGTGCTTCACTCGTTTACGACACCCCTTTTACCGTGGTTGTCTGAACGAGACGTGTTCCAACGGTGTCTGAAGTGAAACGTTTTTTTTTTTTTTTTTTTTTTNTTTTTTTTTTTTTTTTTTTTTCTTTTGGTTTTGTGACATAGACACTTCGTGTCGTTTCGTTTCGTGTTAATGTGGTCCATACGGACATTAGTCTAACCGTTATTTTGAATCGAAAGGATGTGTTAGTAGGGATCAATGATAGTAACGATTTTTTTTCCTTCTGTTTTTTAACAAAATTCTTCTTCTTTTTCTTTAGAATCATTGTATAAATGGGAGACATTTTCGAGATTATAAACAGTTCTTACCAGTGTCTTACAAACCTTTGATATGACTTCTCGGTCATTTTTGGTATGTAAATCTTATTAAATTGATGAAACGTTCGTGTTCGTCCATCTTAAATGGAATAATAACACTTTCTTAAGAACCTCGAGACGTCTTTATGAGGACTAAATTTTTAATAAAAATAATTTGACGATCATTGAGTCACAACTTTCTTTTTGACGACGTTATTACGGAGATTATTTACTCGTTTCGAAACCCATAGGTAGTGTTTGGTTCGATTGGAATAAAATATCGATATATACGTGTCTAACAAATTGTATGTGCTTATCCTGATATGTTTAGATTGAATTTTTAATGTAGTTTTCATGACGAGAACAGTTTCTCTTGTTTCCCCGACGGCATTCACGATTTTTGAAATCCAGTTTTAGTTAAATTATCTTTGATTTGTGACGTGGATTTCAAATTCACCAATTCCCTTCTAAGGATCTGGAGAGAGATAAAGTAGAGAATGAAAGTTTGTAAGAAAATAAATATATATACCCTTTTTATAGTTATTGGAGTCTATACGTCTACTGTGGTGGGAATACCGTCGTTCATTTCTCATTGATTTTTCGGAGAACTACTTTCACTCTCCTCTCACTTTTTCAACCGAATTTCGAGTTGTAAGTCTTTTGTTTCTAGTACCGTAGACCAGGGCAGTGAAGTACCGTTTATCTACCCCTTTGTCACCTTTATCACAGTCTGAAATAAAACCCCCCGAAGTTTTAGTGACGTCTACCACTGACGTCGGTACTTTAATTTTCTGCGAATGAGGAACCTTCCTTTCAATACTGGTTGGATCTATCGTATAATTTTTCGTCTCTATAATGAAACAGTTGTTTCCAAGCAGATCAGTTCCGATACCAAAAAGGTCACCAGTATATACCTACATTCTCAACCTGACACTTCTTTCGACTAACGACTTCTTAACGACGAAAACTTGACACCACAACCTCTTCTGAGAACTCTCAGGGAACCTGACGTTCCTCTAGGTTGGTCAGGTAGGATTTCCTCTGGTCAGGACCCACAAGTGACCTTCCTGACTACGATTTCGACTTTGAGGTTATGAAACCGGTGGAGTTCGCTTCTCGACTGAGTAACCTTTTCTGAGACTACGACCCTCCCTAACCCCCGTCCTCCTCTACCCCTGCTGTCTCCTACTCTACCGACCTACCGTAGTGACTGAGTTATATGTACTCAAACCCACTTGAGGTCCTCAACCACTACCTGTCCCTCCGGACCGCACGACGCTAAGTACCCCAGCGTTTCTCAGCCTGTGTTGACTCACTGACTTGACTTGATGAGGAACCTTCCTTTCAATACTGGTTGGATCTGTTGTATAATTTTTCGTCTCTGTAAAACAGGTGTTTCCAGGTGGATCAGTTCCGATACCAAAAAGGTCACCAGTACATACCTACACTCTCAACCTGATATTTCTTTCGACTCATGGTTTCTTAACTACGAAAACTTGACACCACAATCTCTTCTGAGAACTCTCAGGAAACCTGACGTTCCTCTGGGTTGACCAAGTAGGATTTCCTCTAGTCAGGACCCACAAGTAACCATCTCGACTAAAACTTCGACGTTGGGATCATGCGACCGGTGGACTACGCTTCTCGACTGAGTAAACTTTTCTGGGACTACGACCCTTTCTAACTCCCGTCCTCCTCTTCCCCTACTGTCTCCTACTCTACCGACCTACCGTAGTGGCTGAGTTTCCTGTACCCAAACCCACCTGAGACCCTCAACCACTATCTGTCCCTCCGGACCATACGACGCCAAGTACCCCAGTGTTTCTCAGTCTGTACTGACTCGTTGACTTGACTTGACTCCACCGAAATAAATGAGGAAATTAAAGACAGTTTTACAACTACATAGTAAGAATTTATAATTACCTTTTTTGTTATATAATTATATTGTTTCTTTCGTAAGGTCCTTATTTTCTTGTAAAGTTTCTTTGTTATTAGTTGTAAGATCTTTCGTATTACTCATGTCATGTGGGAACTTTTTTCTTGTCCTCTATTGTTTTGTTCTTTTTCTAGATCTCGGGGTTTTCGAACACCGTCCATCTTTTTCCTATCGATATTAAATTTTGTTTTAAGTCATTATTACTGTCTCATTTTGAAACTCCTTAAGGTGGTGTCTCATTATGTTTTTTGTATTATGTTACCTATTTACTCACTCTTTTATATTCTTTTGATCACTTAGTAAGATCCTACAGGTTAAGATTATTTTCTTAAAGGTCCTTCTTTTTCAATATATTTGTCTGTCTTTCTTTGACGGTTTCTTCATCATGTTATTAATAATATGTTATGTTATGTTATAAGGTCTTGACTTTATTTGATCAAAGATCTTACTCTCTTGAGTAACGTATCGACCATATTAGTTGCCTTTTTATGTTGATTCTGTATAGTGACATTTTGACGTCTGGTGACCCCTGTTTCCCTACTAGGATTTTAGAAAGTACCTTTTGTTGAACAATTATTTTCTGAGTCCTTGATCTTACTGTAACCTGAAGAGTCCTTGTTCTGACCTTCGATCTTTTATTATTTCATTATGAAATCTTGAAGACGAGTAATAAACATTAGTTCTTAAAATATAGTTCGGTTTGGTAGTCAGTTTCATTCCCACCAGATTTCTGTAAAGTTCATACGTTTTAGAGTTTTTTATAAGAGGATGTGTGAAAAGAGTCCTTCAATACCTCTTTCATTAAGTAGTTTACTCCTTCATTTGGTCCTTAGTTTCACTGTAACCAAATTACGTCCTCTATTTCCTTGTATCCCCTCCGCGTTTCTTTAAGAGTCCGGTCTAATTGTGTCCTCCAACCTCCCGAGGTAAGTCCAACAGTGACCCCTTTTTTTTAATTTGATTTTTTTTATGTGGGATTTCATACACTTGTATAAGTTTCTTCTAGAAGTAAAGACGGTCTTCTGATCCTCCTTTTGTGTACTTTGTTTTGTTTTTCGTTGTTAATAATTATAATTTTTTTGTTTAAATGTGTTCTTTCCTTTACATTGAAATTAAGGGATATACCGAGTCTCCACTTTCATCAATGTGTCCGTATCATTGTCGATGTATGACTAAATTACTTTTTTTTTTTTTTCTACTATATTGATAAAACCTTCACGACCTCCTACCTTTCTCATATACACATACCTCTTTTTGTAAGTTTCTAATTAAGAATAGAAGATATCATTTTTTAGTAATTTATTGTAGATTTATCTTTTTAGTTTTATATACAATTTTCTTATAAATCTTTATACTTTATTTTCTTCTTTGTCGATTTTCTTGAATTTTTGAATTCATACCTTACCGTTAGTTCTTACCCTTCTCTATTCCGGGGTTTGATGATAAAAAGTGATTTCCGGATCAATAAAAATGATATAATAAATTTTTAAGTTATTTGTATAAACTAATAGAAATTTTTACTTTAATTTATTGGGAATGGTATTTTTCGGAGGGGATGGGATTCACACAAAGAGACCCAGCGTTTCAATTTGTGTCAGAGTTAAGTCGAAAGTGACGACGAATAATGAAATTTATAATTGTTTACTTTCGTCGGTTTGGACGTGTTCACGTCACTAAAGGACGGTCTTAGTTGTGTTTTCGATCTAGTAAGTATATAGAGTAAGGGTCTCACTTACTTTTTACTTTGTGTAAGGTGTCGTTTTTTTGCGGGACCTCTTTCGAAACAGAGAACTGATGTCGTATCGTAGACAACCAAGTACCGAAGGTGTAGACCACTGTCATATATGTCCCGTCTTTACTATCGTCGATGGGACGGTTTGTTCGGGGAAGTCTGATACTCAGTTGGTCGAAGTCGTTTCTCACCTTTTCCGTCGTCCGTGTGTGAACGTAGGTTCAATAGATCTCTACGACGTACTTGTCATGAAAGTCCGTTCCGGTTTTAAGGTTCCCGTAATTCCCTAAGACGACACGCTTTAAGATGGGGACAGACGAGGTCAGAATGGATGGCTTTAAAATGGGCAGATGAGGTCAGAATGAATGGCTGAGAGAGAATGGATCACTTTGGTTGTCTTGTCGACCTTTGAAGTTTGTCTTTGTGTTTAATGAAGTGGGGTGGTGAGGTGAGAATGTTAAATACAAATGGTGGTAATTTTTGTGAGTCAGACAATTTAAATGGGTCTGGTAAAGGACGGAAGGATACTGGATGGGAGCGAGACCCCAGAGTATCAAGAAACTTTATTTCTGTTATGTCGTATCACCTATTCCCATGACCGAGATCTCAGTCTTAAATCTGACAAAAGACAGAATTGAGACACTTGACGACACGGAACCCGTTTAAATGATTAGGGACGTACTCACACCAACGGAGTGGGTTATTGTTGTTGTTGTTTATCTCGTAGATAGATCCTAATAAAATCCTCAATTGACACGGACCTTGGATCATTCAAGAGAATTCATGTCGAAAATGGTATTATATAAGAAACGGGAGGGAGGTTGTCTGTAATAAGATGCTTGGACTGTACATGTAGTGGTTCAGTATATGTACCCGAAGGTTTGATACTAGTGTCTTGGGGACGGTCACATGATGTAGGCCGGAATTGGAGACTTAGAATGATACCCGTTTACGGATTATTATTAGGAAAAGTTAGAAGATGATCATTTGTACCAGAACTGAACATGGGAAAACGAAAAAGTATAAAATTGATGGATACATGCAATAGGGAATTTTTCATAGGAGTGAAAAACGGTCACCCTTGACCGACCTACTGTGTCCCACGAGTTTGGACTACGAGGCACTGTTGGATCTCCCCACCCTTCCCCACCCTCCACACTCACTCCAAGTTCTCCCTCCCCTGTGTACGTATGCATACCGACCAAGTACGACTACATGGTCTACCGTCTTTGGTTGTGTTATAACATTTCGTCAATAGGAGGTTAATTTTTATTTAAAATTTTGTATAGGAGTGGTTGTAAACACAAGAAAAACTACTGTCAGTAAGACTCTCGACACTCCGTATAGAGTGACACCAAAACTAAACGTAAAGACTTTATCAATCACTACAACTCGTAGAAAAGTACATGGATATATAGAAGAGACCTTCTTACAGACAAGTCCAGAAGACTGGTAAAAAATTAATCCAACAAACGAAAATACGATAACACAACACATTCGATAAATAAATAAAACGTATCATTGGTGGTATTGGTCAGTCTTTCCGATTAGTAGTTTTTCAGATGTTTACTATTTACGACTTCCGTTTCATACTTCTCTCTTGGGATCATGTGACCGCCCTTACATTGTCAAATGTATCACGTCAGTGATGCCTTTTGTCACACCTCCATGGAGTTTTTTGATTTTTATTTTGATGGTGTATTGGGTCGTTAAGGTGAAGACCCATATATAAGTTTCTCTTTTGTGATTAAGTTCTTTCTATGTACGTAGGGTTACAAGTGTCGTCGTATTAAAAGTTATGGGTCCTATACCTTCGATGGATTCACAGGTGATTGTCTACTTCCCTATCTATACCACATATATGTTACCTTATAATGAACGGGTATTTTCTACTTTAAAACGGTAAACACTGTTGTACCTACCTATACCTCACATAATAGGAGGTACTACCTCTTCCGTTACCGTGGGGTGAGGTCACAAGAACGGACCTCTTAGGGTCCCTGTCTCTTCGGACCACCCGGAGTCAGGTACCCCAGCGATTCTCTACCTGTGCTGACTCGCTGAAGTGAAAGTGAAAAGTGAAAGTACGTAACCCCTTCCTTTACCGTTGGGTGAGGTCACAAGAACGGACCTCTTAGGGTCCCAGCCCCCTCGGACCACCCGACGGTTGATACCCCAGTGTGTCTCAGCCTGTGCTGACTTCGCTGAATCGTCTGAATCGTAGGAAGTACTATATTCAGTCTCTTTTTATGACATACTATAGTGAATGTACACCTTAGTTTTTTTATTTGTTTACTTATATAGTTTTGTTATTGTCTTAGTGTTTATGTCTCCTATTTACTTACCATTTATGATACATCCCCCTTCATCCTCCACGTTTTATTCCCATCCCTTAATTCCCCATGTTTGATGATAAATGATTTATTCATTCGATGTTCCTATATAACATATTGTACTCCTTATATCGGTTAATAAAAATTTCGTAAATTTTTAAAATAAATGAATACTTAAGTAAAAACCGACCCAGAAGTAATGATCCATTAAAACGACCCAGAAGTAACGACTCGGCCTCTTCCGTTACCCCTTCCTTTACCGTTGGGTAAAGGATGGGGTGAGATCATGAGAACGGACCTTTTAGGGTACCTACCCCCTCGGACCACCCGACGTCAGGTACCCCAGGGATTTTCAGCCTGTGCTGACTCACTGGAGTGAAAGTGAAAAGTGAAAGTACGTGACCTCTTCCGTTACCGTTGGGTGAGGTCACAAGAACGGACCTCTTAGGGTCCCTGCCCCCTCGGACCACCCGACGGCTGATACCCCGACGTGTCTCAACCTGTGCTGACTGCGCTGAGTCGTCGTCGTCGTCGTCGTCGTAACGACTCGTCCGCAGAGAGAGCACCACCGTTGGTTGTCAATGGCAGGTCCACGCCTCGTGCCCGAAGAGTGACGCCACCGAAGAGAACGACATCTCGTGTCACAAATCCGTGTTTCCGAGTCGTCGACACCACGTGCTCGAATCAACGAGGCTCCGTGCACCCTAGAAGGACCTAGTCCCTGGTTTGGACACAGAGAACGCAACCGTCACCCAAAGAAATACTGACTCGGTGGTCCCTTCGGGATCGGTTATAAAATATTATTGAAATTTACCTCATATTAGATATTTTTATGACTCGGTGACACAACGAGTGAACTTTGATTATATTATTAAGTTGAGATGAAGTAGTTTTTTCCTTCTACATTTTTCATATTCCTTGAAGATATTTAGTTGTTCTTTTTCTTTTTAGGGTTCACTTTTTCTATTTACTATACTTATTATTAATTGTTTTTCCCTTTAGGATTTTTCTTTATGTGATTCGTTACCTGTAGTTACGACGATCAAATTTTTTTTTTAGTCGTTTCCTTTTACTTTATCCTACGGTGAAAATATAGATTGTCTTAATAATTTTTTAGTAGTTTCATGTCGGGTCAGTCGTTAAACCCTCTCATTATATTATTTTAATTTGTCCACATATAAGACGTTACATCGTTGGGGTGAGGGTCTCTATAGGGTCTCTTTGGGAGTGTATCCAGGGACTCTCTTAAATATCTACAAATAAATAGTGTCATCATAAAGATTGTCGTCCTTCAACCTCCGTTTTGACCCTTGTTCTCTTTCTCTCATTCCCCCTTTTATTCCCTTCTCTCCTCAGAATTGACATGACTACTGATATCACACGGTACTTGTTCCCTCATATTTATAGAGTTGGTAGGGAACTCGAGGTTTTCTTTTATATTATTTGTTTTGTTATACGGTTCAACAGTGAGATGTTACTTTTTATCATTCTCCCGGACTATAACCGTGACCGGAATGGTTGTGAATCTTTCTTAGTTTTGTAGTCCAGTGTGTGAACGTCACCTGAGATTGTTCCGTTTTACCTCCACAGTATACTTAGTAGTTTCCTATAACTCTCCTGTCAGTCTACGAGACTACGTACGTAGAGGTGTTACATCACTTTGGTCTGGAGAGAGACGACATATTTACGGTGAAGAAGATATCTGACCCGAAATACTTTACAGGTGACCGAGGTAGACTTATCCACTGAATACTACGTGATAAACCAAAAATGAGGAAAGACCGAGTTAAGGTGAAATAAAGTATCAACTGAGAACTTTTTAGTCAAGAAAGGACGGGTCTAGGACCTTCGAACGGGTGGGTAGCGTATCTGTGTGGTCGATTGCTCCTCCCTACACGGGGTTCCTTCCTTTCCCGTCCCGGTCGGATTGTTGTGAGGGAAAACGGGAAGTTCCTAGACCTACACGTCATGATTGTAGACTGAGACACCAAGAGGAAAAAAGATACAAAGATAGTAAATGTTTAGTGAGAAAACCGACTGTGTGAAAAGAAATCTTTTTAAGTAAGACCAAGGATTTTTCAGGTCATCCGATGTAAGGAAAAGATTCCATTAACGTTGATATGATACTTGTAAATAATGGAAAAAATGATTGAGGGTTTCCCTTTTAAATAAAGTTTTGAAGAACCCCTACTATTGAAGTAAAAATGGAAGAAAATGACTGAAATGACAACATTTTCCCTTCTTGTTTAGACTGAGGTATAATCTACGGACACGAATCACGTACGAACGAGTCCTGGAAAATATTTTATTACGACGGATATCGGACTTTATATATCCCACGACCAGAAAATATCAGATAAGTGTATGTCTATTTTTCAACGTCCTGTCTCTTAGTGTCGACAAAACAACCTACAAATGTCTTTGTAGACTGGACTGGATGCACCTGTCACCGTTCTTGTTTCCTAAGGTCGTGGTTCTTCACACGTTGTTTATCGGTGTGGGGAGGTAGTCGAACGAGATTCGCGAAACGACTTTGTGAAGTCTCTCTAGTCTCAAAACCACCTATCCTTTTTCAGTGAATAGAGGATGGTTCAACAACGACAAATCAACGATTCACACAGGCTGAGAAACGTTCGAGTACCTGACATCGGGTGGTCCGAGGAGACAAGAGGTGATGGAGGGCCTGAAAGGAGTTTAAGTACAGGTACCTCGACCACTATGATACATTGGTAGAGAAGGAGACAGTTGGGGAAGAGGACGGAAGATAGAAAGGGTCGTAGTCCCAGAAGAGGTCACTCATTCAAGAGACGTAGTCCACCGGTCTCATAACCTCGAAGTCGTAGTCAGGAAGGTTACTTATAAGTCCCAACTAAAGGAAGGCCTAACTGACCAAACTAGAGGGACGATAGTTTCCCTGAGAGTTCTCAGAAGAGGTTGTGGTGTTAAGTTTTCATTGTTAAGAAAAAAAAAACAAAAACAAAACAAAAAACAAAAAAACAAACAAAGGGTCACATATATTTTCAATATAAATGTAATAGGACATTAGATAAAAAAAAAATAAAATTGTAGAAATTAAGAATGTACGCAAGGGTTTGTACTTGGGGGGAGGGTGGAGGGAGGGGTGTTGTAGAGAGACCCAGTAGGGGTACGTGGTCGGGGTTCTTTTTTTTTTTTGTTTTCATTGTTAAGAAGTCACGAGTTGGAAGAAACAACAAGTTGAGAGTGTAGGTATGTACTGATGACCTTTTTGGTACCGAAACCAATATACCTGGAAACAGTCGTTTCACTACAGAGACCGGAAGAGAAGATGGTTCCGGGACGTTATTTAAAAAGAGACGAGGTTTGAGGTTGTAAAACAAACCGGAATGACACACGACCCGTGAAACCATTTTTTGGGTCTACATCGTAAATTTAATCTAGACCGGAGACTTAACGGAGAATGACTGTAAAGGATCTCAGTTACTGAACGGTCCACGTTACTTAAGGAAGGGTCAAAGTTTGGAAAAGAGAAGTATTAGTCATATATAGAAATTCCCCTGGGAACTGAGTAGAGTGTATCGTAGAAATACCGCACAGTGGACGGTAGAGTATGCTGTCGAAATTAAGTATCAAGTTCCCAGTGTCCGTCTATTGAGTTCTCAAAGGTAAATCGACTTTCATACTTTATTAACCCTGATCCTTAAATATTCTACTTTACTATAATTTATAGTGGTTCTACAGTAAAATTAATATGAAGATAATTCATCCTTCGTTATGTTCTCTTTTATTATTCCAAACATAGTAATAACAGTGATGACCGGGAATAAAATTGTTGTCTTAGTTAGATATACGTAGAATGTCATTTCTTTGATACAGTGCAAATTCAACAAGTATTTTTCATTCAAATTAAGTAGTCGTTATTGTGAAAGTTTATGTTTCCTCTTCTTATTTGTTTTCAGATAAAACCTTAATATGGGTCAATTTCGATAGAGTTCCGCGTTTAGGTTCCGTGACGGTATACGTTTCTTTACCATGACCTTTTCGAGAATTAAGATAAAATTTTTCTTTCTTTCCCCTTTTTTCGGAAAAGAAAGACGTAATTCTCGATAACAGTTTCTGATCCTCTTGTCACTGATTATGGGTTTGGACAATAGTGATGTGAGACATTAATTGTTACTTAGTTGTATACGGGTTGAAGATTTGAGGGAAGTCTGAACTATTCTCTTTTTTTTCGAGTTCTCTAGATACGGTTTAATGAGAAGGAAGGGTGTAATTTTTATTATGATGAAGAGAAATCGTTAGTGTGTCAATAAAAAGTGAATGGACCTGGTTAAAGGAAGGAAATTTATAAGTCAGAATCTTTACTTACTGAATCCAATTAACCATGTTATGACAACGAAACACGTTCAAGTAGTTACCAATTCCTGTTCCTTCTTATTATTTTTCGGTCACAGAAGAGTGATACTTGTTGTCATACCTTCAAGAAATTTTTTGATTTTAATCTCAATGGTGTACTAGGTCATTAGTGTGAGGACCCATATATAGATCTTTTCTACTTTCGAAATTGAGTTTTTCTATGTACGATGGGGTTACAAGTAACGTCGTGATAAATGTTATCAATCTTGTACCTTCGTTGGATCTACAGGTAGTTGTCTGTCTATTTCTTCGACACCATATATGTGTGTTACCTGATGATGAGTCGGTATTTTTCCTTACGTACACATGTGGTTACAAGTAACGTCGTGACAAATATTATCGGTCCTGTACCTCCGTTGGATCTACAGGTAGTCGTCTACTTACCTATTCTTTCGACACCATGTATATGTGTTACCTCATAATGAGTCGGTAATTTTTCTTATGTAAACTTAGTCAAGATTATTCCACCTACTTTGATCTCGGATAATATATCTGACTTCATTCGGTCTTTCTTTTTGTGGTTATGTTATATGATTGTGTATATATACCTTAAATCTTTCTACCATTACTATTGGGATATCCGCTCTGTCGTTTTCTCTGTGTCTACATATCTTGTCAGAAAACCTGAGACACCCTCTTCCGCTCCGACTCTACTAGACTCTCTTGTCGTAACTTTGTACATATAATGGTATACACTTTGTCTAACGGTCGGGTCCAAGCTACGTACTCTGTCCCACGAGTCCCGACCACATGACCCTGCTGGGTCTCCCTACCCTACCCCTCCCTCCACCCTCTCCCCAAGTTCTACCCCTTGTGTGCATGTGGGTACCGACTAAGTACAGTTACATACCGTTTTTGGTGGTGTTATAACATTTCATTAATCGGAGGTTAATTTTATTTAATTAAATTTTTTATTTAAATATTTTTTCCTTACGGAAACTCAGTCAAGATTACTCCACCTACTTGGATCTCGGATAATATGTCTCACTTCAGTCTTTCTTTCTGTTTATAACATACAATTGTGTATATATACCTTAGATATATATATCTTTCTGTCATGACTACTTGGATAGACGTTCCGTCGTTACTTCTACGTCTGTGTCTCTTGTGTAAACACCTGTGTCTCCCCTTGTCTCTCCCACCCTTTTTAACTCTCTCATCGTTACCTTATATACGTAATGGTACACATTTTAGTCTACTGGTCACGTTTCTGTGGGGTCAACTATTGACGTCTGAAGAACTACCCAGAAATATGTCACCTTCCCCGATCGAGTAAGGGACCCCATAGAAATATGGGGTCTTCTCGTAATTAAGGTAAGTACTCCGAAGATGCGAGTACTAGATTCTTGAAGAGTTTCCGTGACGGAGGATTATGGTAGTGTAGTCCATAATCCAAAACAAGTTAGACACTTAAAATCCTCCGGTATTTGTAAGTCTGTTATCGTCTATTACTAAACCGAATTATGTATATTGTCTAAGTAGACTACGACGATTTTATTCGACTTTGTCAACCCCCTTACTAAGGATTGGACGTTTAACAGAGATTCTTCCTTTTGATTTAAGGAAATGGTTGTACAAATATTCCGGTACCCTGAAGACAGTCAAAAACGCGAGGTAACTGAAGATTCCAAATTGCGTCAAAGTCGTTATGTACTTGGCACTTGAAGGACTACAAGTTCGACCAAAATCTTTTCCGTCTCCTTGGTCTCTAGTTTAACAGTTGTAGGTGACCTAGTACCTTTTTCGTTCTCTCAAGGTCTTTTTGTAGATAAAGACGAAATAACTGATACGGTTTCGGAAACTGACACACCTAGTGTTATTTGACACCTTTTAAGACTTTCTCTACCCTTATGGTTTGGTGGACTGGACGGAGAACTCTTTAGACATGCGTCCAGTCCTTCGTTGTCAATCTTGACCTGTACCTTGTTGTCCACCCAATGTTTATCCTTTTCCTCATACAGTTCCGACATATAACAGTGGGACGAATAAATTGAATATACGTCTCATGTAGTACTCTTTACGACCCGACCTTCTTCGTGTTCGACCTTAGTTCTAACGGTCCTCTTTATAGTTATTGGAGTCTATACGTCTACTGTGGTGGGAATACCGTCTTTCACTTCTCCTTGACTTTTCGGAGAACTACTTTCACTTTCTCCTCTCACTTTTTCAACCGAATTTCGAGTTGTAAGTCTTTTGCTTCTAGTACCGTAGACCAGGGTAGTGAAGTACCCTTTATCTACCCCTTTGTCACCTTTGCCACAGTCTGAAATATAAAAACCCGAGGTTTTAGTGACGTCTACCACTGACATCGGTACTTTAATTTTCTGCGACTCAGGAACCTTCTTTTCAATACTGGTTGGATCTGTCGTATAAGTTTTCGTCTCTGTAATGAAACGGCTGGTTCCAGGCAGATCAGTTCCGATACCAAAAAGGACACCAGTACATACCTACGCTCTCAACCTGACATTTCTTCCGACTCGCGGCTTCTTAACTACGAAAACTTGACACCACAACCTCTTCTGAGAACTCTCAGGGAACCTGACGTTCCTCTAGGTTGGTCAGGTAAGACTTCCTTTAGTCGGGACCCTAAAGAAACCTCCCTTACTACGATTTCGACTTTGAGGTCATGAGACCGGTGGAGTACGCTTCTCGACTGAGTGACCTTTTCTGAGACTACGACCCTCCCTAACCCCCGTTACTGTCTCCTACTCTACCGACCTACCGTAGTGACTGAGGTACCTGCACTCAGACTCACTTGAGGCCCTCAACCACTATCTGTCCCTCCGGACCACACGACGCTAAACACCCCAGCGTTTCTCAGTCTGTGCTCACTCGCTGACTTGACTTGGCTTAAGATTCCAAATTACGTCAATTTCATGTTTTATTTATAGACTATTTTACTTATTTTCTTACTCTGTGTCGTCTTTTTTGAAATAATTATTGGATATCTATACTGACAACAGTAACGAGTCAGCGAGTCAGGACAGACTGAGAAACACTGGGGTGTCTGACGTCGTGTGGATCGAAGGGACAGGAAGTGATAGAGGGTCTCAAACGAGTTTGAGTACAGGTAACTCAAACACTACCTATCTATACTACGGTGGATTTTTTAGAAGAAGATCCAAGACTCTCCATAAAATTATTTTAATTAGTATTTTATATGATTCGACGTTTCAAGTTTTTCCGTCCATAATTAATATAGATGAAGTAAATGACGACGTCGAGATCTTGGACATTGTTCCATACTGTTAATTATTCACTAATTAGAAAGACCTTACTTACTTACTTACTTTTCGGGAGTTTCTGAAGTGTATCCTTCTTTTAACATCTCTTTTTCTCTTTCCTTTACTAATAGTGTTTTCAGGTTTGTCACTGAACGTTTGTCCTTAAGTTGTTGAAAAAATTTTTATATTTAAATAAATAAAATTAACCTCCGATTAATGAAATGTTATAACATAACCAAAACGGTGTGTAGTTGTACTTAGGTGGTGCCCACATATACACAAGGGGTAGAACTTGGGGGGAGGCTGGAGGGAGGGGTATGGTAGGGAGACCCAGTAGGGTCACGTGGTCGGGGTTCGTAGGACATACTACGTAGTTTGAACCTGACCGCTAAGTAAAGTATATACTATAATATGTACAAAGTTACGGTAAGAGGGTTTAGTAGGGTGGCAGAGGGAGAGGGTGTCTCAGGTTTTCTGACAAGATATGTAGACACAGAGAAAACGACAGAGTGTTGAGAATTACTCTCTAATTGCAGATTTATTTTACTGATTGGATATTTGTCCTGATTACGTACCTACCGTAATACTGTGACGGGTTAAAAAGATCCAGTCTTGTGAAGAAGGATAATCGAGGATGAAAGAACGTTAGAAGAATAAAAAGTTTACATGAAGGAGAAGGACTCGTAGGAAGGACTTCACTAGGAGTCTTCACCTCTTTAACAAACTAGAGAGAATTGTAAGTTCTGGGTGTCATGAGTGCTAGAAATGATGAGTAATTCCTCATCGTTAGCAGAAATGACCAGAAATAGTGGAGTAAATAAATAGAAGGGAAGAGGTTTCAGATTTTCATGAACCTCCAGACCCCGGTATAAAATATGAAATTCACGGAAGAGGTGTGAGATAGGATAAGGAAAGGGAGTTGACGTTTTACGTCTGGAACCTCCTCGTCCTCACGTTGTTTACTACCGACTACTGTTTAAAAAAACGACGTCTGGACTACCAAAGAAAGGACGACAACGAAGTGTCAGTATCTGCCGAATCGGTAGGATAAACGAAGTACCTCGGGATTTTTGTACGGAAGTGCAGAAGATTGACGTCCGGAGTACGACATCGAGAGACCATCAAAGAAACCATTGGACCGGAGGGGGGGAAGTCGGTACACTTACTACTGGTCGTGGAGTCATGTTGTGACTGTGACGTCGCGGAATGACGACTTCTGACACGGAGTAATTTATAATTCATTCGAAACATCCGCTGTAACTAATTTGACGATTTTTTTAAGTATAGAGTTAAACAAATTTCCCTGTTTTTGGTTGTCGTCAGTGAGGAGACGGTCTGTTAATACCGAATCAAAGAAATAATGTTTACAGTCTCAATAAATTTAGTCGACTGAAAAGGTTTACTTAAATTAGTGGACTTCTTTGTATAAAGAGGATGACTCTTATAAAAAAAATTTCACTGTCGGTGTCAATACATGTAGTTATGTTTTGTGATATATTTTTTATTTTGACTACTCTTAGGTTTGGGAAAAACGATAAAGTCCTTATATCTGAATGAATAGAGGATATCTTACAAACTGGAAAGTGTTGTGTAGATTATGCTTTTAAGTTAAATTCTTTTAGTACGAAATATACAGATTATTTTACAGTTTTTGAGACAACGTAAGAGTAGACATAAGAGATAAATACGATGTTTTATTATTAATATTATCTATTGTGACTAGTGACTTTTACAAGGTCCATAACACGGTTCACGAGGAACGATGACGACGACGATTCAGTGAAGTCAGCACAGGCTGAGACACGCTGGGGTATCAACCGTCGGGTGGTCCGAGGGGGCAGGGACCCTAAGAGGTCCGTTCCTGTGACCTCACCCAACGGTAAAGGAAGGGGTTACTTACTTTCACTTTTCACTTTCACTTCAGCGAGTCAGCACAGGTTGAGAATCGCTGGGGTACCTGACTCCGGGTGGTCCGAAGAGACAGGGACCCTAAGAGGTCCGTTCTTGTGACCTCACCCCACGGTAAAGGAAGAGGTTACGTGTACAATACATTAATTTGGGAGTATATTCCAATGTGTTCCGGAGTCTGTTTCAGAGACTTGAGACTGTGTTCCAGTGTAAAAGAGGAGTCCATTAGAACCCGGGTAGGTACCGAGATTTGTAACCAACTACTGATGTGTTGGAGTAAGAGGTTAATGTAGGAGGGAAACCTTTAGGTGTGGTGTAAGGGTAAACCCCCCCGTCTAGATGAGGACCTATAGGTCTTTATTTGCGTAGAAGATAAAGAGGTGAAAGAAGGAGTAAAAGTATGTATATGTCTGGACGAGGAGTTTTAGACGGGGGTAAAATACAAAATGTGGAATCTATTGTGTTGACAACGGGTGACCTAATGAGCTCATTCTCTTTACAAACCTTAGAATCAGCGTGTTATCGATGAACTTTACCCGTTTCAGTAGAGAGATAGAGTTACAAAGGAAATGACTTTTTGACTCCTATATTTATTATGGATAGGGTATTCTACTGACACTCCTTTTTGTCTTATACGATTTAAAAATATTGTCGCAGGTTATATATCATTGACGGACTATTTAAATGTGTACTTTATCACATAATGTTAAAAGATACTAAAGAGGAAACGGAAATTGTTGGTGTATACCAATCAGTGACCTAGAGTGATTGAGATAAAGATTTTCGAAAGAACGTACGTAGAGGACGTAAGAGACGGAAAGAGAACCGAGTTCGAGAGTGACAAAGAGGAAAAGTGACTAAGGAGTCGGAACGTGAAGTAAGGTGAGTTGGTAGTTCCGACGTTTTCGTCTATATTAATATAGGAAGGTAACCAATTTTTTTTTTTCAACACCGAGGAGTGTCGGAATTTGTTATTTTTCGTTGAAGTATTGGACCCTGATCATCGGAAAAGATCAGTACATAATATCTGATGATGGTTCTGGGATACCGACTCCGTCGTGTTTAGTTTGGGATGTCCCGCACCAGTTGTTATGGTTCCTAAACCCACAAAAAAGACTTTCAATACCCTTCGGTAATTTTCTAGAATTCGTGTCGTTACCGTACTAGTGTAGTTAAAATTTTCCAGTAAAGTCGATATCAAACTTCCTGTCTGATGTCTTCGGATTTTGCCTCCTCATCAAAGATGGTGTCAACATAACGTCTCTCTATACACCTAGTCCTACCTTCGTTACCTCCACCTCTCTAATTTCTTTATAAAGTATTATTTCCCATCTCTTACTCCACTACTCAAGTGTACCTAAACAGTACACGTACTTATTCGGCCATTCGTGACCCTTTTCTAGTTCGACCTTCTCGTTTCCTCCGGCCGTCTCAGAATAAAACCTTCATTCACGGTCCAAACTCTGCGGAACTTTGCTAGCTTCCCTCTATTCATCCTTCTAAAGGTAAAGGTCAATAAGTTCTGGTATAATAAATTTAGAAGAACGATTTTTATAGATTTTTCATGATGTATTTTATAAAGTTTTTGGGTCAAAGAATTTTCGTAGTCTCTCGGTTGTTATACCATTCCTTAATAAATCGGTTTAAGACTTTCCTTATTTTTTGGGTCTCTTTCTTTGATTTACTGGATTTGACGAAAAAGGGGATTCTCGTTTCGATTAGATCTGTTTTAGTGGTAGACTACCGGAGAACCCCGATGTCCCTGTCTATACTCTCGAGTGGGTTCACCTCTTAGATTAGTCTCTTTGAGGGTGTAATTCGATCATGGCGTTTCCCGATATGAGGTCTATGTCCTTTGGATGTTCACTTAGTATAATGGGATACCCAGACTCCTCTACTAGATCACGACTCCTCTACCTGATCCAACATTGGTGGTGATGTCAAGGAAAGACATTTAAACTACAAGTCACACGTGGTGACTATGATAGATCTTTTGGAGTTAAAATCAAAACAACTTTTACTGAGGTATGATCATAAGGATCTCTATCGCCTACATTTACGTGTGAAAGAGGTCTCCTTCCGAGAAAATAGGATCCGGAATTTTATAGAGGTGTTTACTTTAAAGTTTTGTTATTTGTTCGTAGACTTAACATTCTGTCTAATATTCTGGAGACGAAATAATATAAATTTCCACCGTCCATCCGTCACCCTATATAACCAGACTTACAGCCTCTCTTCAGTTCCGGTCTCTATGTCAAGTTATTTATGTATGACTTCGACACCCAGACTGGATCCTTCTTACTTTTCTTTTCCCTCATACCCTGACTCGGAACTCCCTTGAGGTCATAAATTTGGATTAGATCTTAGTGAGACCTACCTCTTGGTTAGGGTTTGAGGGTTAGAAAAACTCTGGACTTGTGACAAATAAAATGACCCAAGGACACATTATTTGAAGGTAATAAATTGCATTATTGACTCTCTCAGGTAAGGACTGTCTTTTAGATTTGTCTTACCAATCGAAGAAAAAGAGGGAAGTCCTAATACGGTATTAGTAGATGTTACCATAGAAGACTCACAGGTACGTAAAAAAGTAAGAATACAGTACGAGGAAGACGCCTTTTGATGGGGACAGAATAGGTGATCGGTCTTAAGATAGATACTCTTTCGAGTGTCAAGACGAGGAAAACCATAAGAAGAAATAGTGGAGGTCTGTGTCAATTCGCGGGGGAGGTTGGAGAGAGAAGAAAGGGACTGAGAAAAGGTATAGAAAAAATTTGTCGTACGTAGTGTATCGTGATAATCGACGTACGACCAGGTAGATCATTCTCACACCCGAAGTATTTCCGTTCCTGATACATATAATATTGACGTTTGTCATCCACGTTAATTTTACATATCGTTCGAATGGGTAACATTTGTCATTGTGTACTGTGATTGTAGTTAAAGTAAACATTTTCAACCAAAGTTAAAAGTAAGTGTGAAAAGAAATTTAGTAGTAAAAGGAACATAGGAGTGACTTATTTTAGACTAGTGTACTTGTGTGTCCAATTTAATGTATAAATGTAGTTACTACACGTACCAAAATAACAAAAGGTTGACTTATATAGAGACTAAGATAATAAACCACCGATGTGTATTTATGTTTTTTTTTTGAGGTGAATATTCAACTCCGTTTTTTTTTATTCAACTCTGTTGTTTTTTTAGATACCTATTTTTTTTAGATACCTATTTGACAGTCATTCATAGTAATGAAACTACCAGTTCTCATACTTTTGTTATCGTATCGCATAGAGTATATTTTAAGATCAATTGTTTTTGGACACTTTTTTAAGTAACAAGAAAAGATCCAAGACTTATACTCTCAATGTTCCCTTACGTTTCCTGAGTCTTGGTGGTTTTGTTAAAACCTTTTCTTTTGTCAATTTCCTGAGTTTGAAGAGTTAACGTTTTAAATGACATTTTAATATTATTAGTTCTGTTACACCATAACCGTATTTCTGTCTGTTCCCTTGTCCTAATTCTCAAGTTTTCAAAGGGGACTTACCTCCTTTATTATAAGAAAAAAATAAAAAAAAACGAAGTGACCATTTAAAATTACTTATAATTTCCTTTTCATTACATTAAGGTGTATTTATGAAGGTCCTTTTGTATTATATTTAAGATGTACTTAAGAAGGTCTTTCTCCTTATTTATGAAAAGGTGAGTAAGATACTCTGGGTATAGTAGGACTAGGGTTTCGTCTGTAATGTCTTTCTGTCATTAGGAGTACTCATATTTTGTAATTGTTTTAAGAAAAGTTGTTCACTATGACCTTGTTGACGTATAGATGTTTGTTTTCTAATTAAATCTGAAGACAGTATGTGTTTTAATTAATTTTTACCTATTGTCCAGAGTTGTGTTCCGAATTTTAACATTGAGATTCCTCTTTTGTGTCTGACTGGAAACCAATCCATTTCTAAAGAATTCATAACTGTGGTTTTTGTGTTCGGTTATTTTTTTTTCCTATTTGACCTGTAGTTTTAATTTTCTATTGGTGTTACTGGATTTTTTTTATTTATAAAAAGAATTTTTTGAGATGAAGCTTTCTGTATAATTCTTTTACCCTCACCCCTTCACCTCTGACTGATGTTTACCTATACCATGTCTCTCTTCTCCTGAGATTACCCTTTTTTTTAATCTCCGATAGTTGTCCGTGTACTTGTCCACGAGTTGTAGTGGTCGATAATCTCTTTACGGTTAGTTTTGGTGTTACTCGATAGTGGAGTGTGGTCAGGCTTACCGGTAGTGATTTTTTAAGATGTTTGTTAAACTCTCCTATACCTCTTTTCCCTTGGGAGGATGTAACAACCAACTTTACATTCATCCATGTCGGTGATACCTTTTGTCATACCTCCAAGGAGTTTTCCCATCTTTATCTCAACGGTATACTGGGTCGTTAAGGTGAGGACCCGTATATTAGACCCGTTTTGATGTTGAGGCTTTCTAAGTACGTGGGGATACAAGTATCGTCGTGATAAGTGTTATCAGTTCTGTTCCTTTGTTACAGTTACAGAAAGTGTCTATTTACTTATTTCTACACCATGTATTTATATTACTTTATGATGATTCGGTACCTTTTCTTGTTTTATTGCGGTAACCGTCGTTGCACCTACGTTGATCTCTAATAGTATGATTCGCTTCATACAGTCTTTCTCTCTCTGTTTATGTTGTACTACAATGAATCTGTACCTTAGATTTCATGCCGTGTTTGCTTGGATGGATACTTCGACTTTGTTTGAGTGTCTGTATCTCTTGTCTGAACACGAACAGTTCCCCTCCACCCGCCCTGCCTGACCCGTAGACCCCAACCGTCTATGTTTGATAATGTATATCTTACCTGCCTGTTGTTCCGGGATCACCTATCGTGTCCTTTGATATAGGTTACAGGACCCTATTTGGTATTGCCCTTTCTTATAATTTTTCTTACATATGCACACACACACACATTGTAATGATATGTCGTCTTTAATTGTGTTATACATTTAGTTATATGAATTTAAAAATTTTTAATTATTTTTAATCTCCGGTATTTTGACTTTGTTTTTATTTTTTGTGGTAATTAGACTTTTATTAGAAAGTTTGTCTGATTTTCTCTTATTTCCCTCCTTTAATACCTTACCTATTAGACTGATCCATTAAATTCGTTAAATCTTTGGGAAGGAAGATTTACTTGGTTCAGTTACTTGTTTACTCTTTGTCTTAATGGGATTGTGTAACGAGTCAAAATACAAAATTATGTTTATGAATTTTAAATTATTTCTGTGTCTCTTATTATGTTTGTTAGACAGTTTATAGTCTTTCAAAAACCTACTTTTGGACTTTCCTAGGTAGACCACATAAGACCATAAGACCGACCATAAGTTGTATATTCGTAAGGAATTTTATGGACTCTCGGTGTCTAAATCATTTTTCTCTACTATAAACAGATTTTTTTTAGGAAGGGACTTTATGTGACAAGATGAAGTTGTTACATAAGGATACATTTATGAGTCTTTTTCCTTTGTTTGTTCGTTTGTTTGACCGTGAGACAAAAATATTATCATTATGGGTTACCTTTTCACAGGGTCGTAAACCAAGACCGTCTAATCGTCTCATTAAAAATCTTATTCCGTCAGTATTCCTGTCGGTTCTAAACGTTTTGGTTGATCCATTAAGATCTAATACCTCCAATTGTCTCATTCTCCTTTGGATTACAAGTGATTTATAGTCAAAAATTTTCTTTCAATAAAATATAATTTATAGTTGAACTTTGTTTTAATTAAAGTTACAGTTATGGATCGATGTTTACAAAGGAAAGACAAACAAAGATATAAGTTTTTATCGATAAGTGGACGTTATAATACATAGTTTCAAAAGAATCTTATATTTGTGTACTTTATTTACGTATTTATAATTTCTTTTTCCGACTTTTGTTATAATATCAAACAGACATATAATCATAGTAGGTCTGTAATGTTACTTTTTAACTAATTGTATTTTATTGAAAAAGTAATTTTTTCGAAATATTAATTACCAATTGTTCATGAGTTTAGACAAGTTAAATTAACTCAGATTTAGAGAATCTTACCTTTTGGACCTCAGTTTCGTTCTGTACATTTAAGATCAGGACAAAACAGAGGAGTCGATCTGTTTGAGATAGAAGGAGTCGAACCAATACTATAAGATTAAGAGATTAAGAGTCGAAGAATTCGATGTTTTGTTTCCCTCCCCTCTTTTCGTTAGAAAGGACGACTTAAATGTCTGACATTGCCTCTATTTTATCTTTTTACCTACGGTTCGTGACCTCGACGTTATAAGGTTGGCTCGTATACCACCATATTAGTAATGGTTTTAAACTGGACATAAAGTTGTTAATTTATGATCTTACGAATAAAAATAAGTTAAAGTAGAGTATTTATCGGTTTTACTTAATTCGAGTTGAGACAGAGTATTCTATTTTCTAGGATGATATGTCCCTCAATACGATTTCTGTGTCCCTTATCTCTAAACTACTAAACACCAAGAATTTATAGACACGAGTGGTTATGTTAGAAGATTGTAGATCAGGTACCTATCATTTCAAAGAATAAAAAAGATTTAACCTCAATGAGAGGTTGGTACCTACAAAAGGATTAGAGTTTATAAAGGGGTTTTATGGAAGGTATTTTCCGTTAAACTCGAAGTCTATCTAAATTATAGTAGTCGTACGACGTTTCAGACAATTGTTTAAGACTTTATGTTTACCTTGTTACCTACTACTTAATTGGTCGATTTTTTTTTTTCACTACGTATCGTTTATTCTTTGTCAACAGGACTCATTTTTCAATCCTAGTGTCAGTTCCGTCCAAGACGACACCCATTTCCCTTGCAGGACCCTTACTGATTTATAACTAAACTTTATTATTAAACGTTATGTTCACGGTAGTAGGTGTCTCCGTACCTCTTTGATCGTCATGTGTGTGTCGTCTCGGTAATGAATCTCACTCACCATTCGTATCGTCGTTGACGATGGCGACTGGTGGTTAGTGACATGACCCATGAAAGATATTTGATACATTAGACATATCGTTTTGGTAGGTTTTCCAAAACAAAAGTAATAAGACATCCACCTCTCTGACTCTGAGTCTCTTTAATATTTAGGTGTAGTTCCAGTGTCTCGTGCGCTCACCGGATTTGTCCTAAATTTGGGTCCGTATAAATTGATACTCTTGATACAAGAAAGGTTGTTACAATATGTGCACTTCGAGTCTAAGGTATGTAAGTACTGTGAAGCCTATAGGGTCCATTTTAATTCTTTACCTTTTTTATAATGGTTATTTTTATGATTTGGTATGTTCTTTCTTGACACGAACAGACTGTGTTTTTGTGTTTTGTTTCGGTTCTGATATTACAGTCAGTCTTTCGACTATTTCTGACTTACACTTCGTACTTGGGGTTCTTGAGTTCCTCTCCCCTCGTCGGGGACGTCTATGACTGTGAGAACTATTCGTGTCGAAAACTGTTGACAGCGGAGGTGACACGTGGTACCCTTCAATGTTACCGGTCTATGGTGAAGACGACGGTGGTGGGTCAGTGTGACCCCGGTGTTAGTGAAGTTGTGTCTGAGTTAGTATAGGAGTAGAACCCCTAAAGTCGCCGGTTAAAGTTTGCGACTTAATGTTAATTTCTATCGGTTCACGGTGAAAACTTATAAACACGGGTTGAGAAGAACCGTATTATTAAAATAAGTTCTTTTTCACCCCTTCTAGCAAGGATTCAACACGAACAGGAAGCGGTTAATTATTTTTGGTGATTTTACTAGTGTAGTCTATTTTTGATAAATTTTAGTTGGGTGACGGTACAAATGGACCTACGATACTAATCCTTTGTCTTCGTTCCTCTTGTCGAGTCAAGATGGTCGACTTAAGGGAAGGTAGGTAGGAGATCTTGGGTAGAATTACGATTCGGCATAAACCTCAGAAGGTCTTAAGAGGGATACGATGTGTCGAAAAAAGGATAGTCTTCACTGGAGAAGGTCGAAGTTTTGGAGTTTCATGTAGTATGGAGCCAATTGGAATTTAGTGGGTGGTCGAACCATCTGAAGACCGTAACCAGAGTACTATACTGTCTCCCGTGTACATGAGACATCTCGACTTCTGAGGTGGTAATTGTCGGTTCACTGACATTCAGTCCGAGAAAGAAGAAACTTTCAGTCAAAAACACACACACACAATTATATCTCATAACAATTATGGTGGACTCTCCTCCTCCATAATTTAATATATATGTATATATATGTATATATATATATATGTGTGTTTCGAAAAATTTCAGGGAGAATTAAGTTCTGGATCACCTTTATAAAACTTTAGTCTAGGTAGATAATAGTGTCGTGTCAGATTGTAATTATCTAATTTATCGATAGAGAATGTTAAAATAATAGTAAATGGTCCCTTTAGTTCGGTTATCGTCCGTACAAATTTGTCACTGATATACATCGGTTGATGAATCATCCTTTACAGTGGTGATTTATTCGGTCATTTGGGAAGGAGTTCGAATTGCCCTTCCATACTCAAAGTATGTGTATGTACAGTTCACGGTGACCGTCGATATTATACAGCATACCATGATAAATAAGATAATCTAGATGAATTGGTTGTATGAACCTGACCATCTAGTTATTAAAAGGTATTCTTTTATTCGTTTGGTTTTAATGCAAAGAATCTGAGAGATGTTTAAAAGGTTTATAAGTAGTTTATTTTGACAAAAATTTATAAATTTAGGAAGAATTCCTTTTATTTACTAAAGTATTCTACCTGTGTTTTGACTCTTACTGACGAATTTTCGGGTAAGTTTTTAAATCAAAGTAAGTAAACTTCCACTATAAACTTTTACGAAAATTGGATTTGAGTTGGACAATTAGATATTTAATTTTCCGTCGTTATAAATGATAACCTACCGTAGTGACTGAGTTACCTGTACTCAAACTCGTTCGAGACCCTCTACCACTTCCTGTCCCTTCGGACCACACGACGTCAGGTACCCCAGCGTTCCTCAGTCTGTGTTGACTCGCTGATTTGCCCCGGTTGTTGTTGTTTGTAAGTGAGTGTTCCTCGACCCGTTTTCTCACCAAACTCCGAGCGAGTAGTGTACTCCCCAGTAAAAAGTCTTGTATCCAGTGTTCCTAATTTGTAATAGGTCCTGATCTTAGATCCACAAAATAATCTTACGTTTTTCGTAAAAGTAGTTTTGTGTTTTTACGTAATAAACTTTCTTGTAAAACCGCAAGTGCAATATACTGTTCAGTATTTGAGTTTTAAGATAAAGGTGGAGGTGTTTATTGGTGTCTGTTCATTAAATTGAAGAAATGTACAGTCGAGGGAACGGTGATTTTGTCTTTAATTGGTCGAGAGAATCCTTATTACACTCCTAACTAATTAAGGAAATATTGTTTGAGTCGAAGGAATTCTTTCCGTATTGTCTTTTCACAGGATTTACTATTAGACATGGATAGGTGTAAATTATAATATCTTAGGAATAAAGTGTACGACGTCACTGCACTAAAAACTTCGTTGGACTTGTTTATTAGTGTCATTAGGTTCAGATACGGGGTCAGTCATTGCGACCTCTTCGACTTCAACTTGCCAAGATACTTCTGGATGTTCTGGAAAATCTTGATTGTCGTTTTTTTCTACAGGAAAAGTAATATCCCCTGACCTTACGTTTTTGTCCTTCAGTTCTTTGTGGACCTCATTGTCCGTTTAAACCGGAACCTTATACCTTACTTCGTCCCGTTTCTGATTATCAAAACGGTTCTTTTACGTGACCAGTATCGTTTGTGGGAGAAGGTTGCTGTGTTCTCTTCTGAGATGTGTGCCTGTAGTGGTCTACCAGTTGTGACTTTAGTCTAACTAATATAAGAAACGTCGGTTTCTACCTCTTCGAGATTTGTCAGTTGTTTTTGTTCTGGTCCTCCACTGACACCGAGTCTAGTACTTGAGGAATAACGGTTTAAGTCTGAATTTAACTTCTTTTATCCCTTTTGGTGATCTGGTAAGTCCATACTGGATTTAGTTTAGGGAATACTAATATGTCACCTTGACTCTTTATCTAAATTCCCTGATCTAGACTGTCTGTCTCACGGACTACTTGATACCTGTCTCCAAGTACTGTGACATGTCCTCTGTCCCTAGCTCTGGTAAGGGTATCTTTTCNCTGGTAAGTCCATACTGGATTTAGTTTAGGGAATACTAATATGTCACCTTCACTCTTTATCTAAATTCCCTGATCTAGACTGTCTGTCTCACGGACTACTTGATACCTGTCTCCAAGCACTGTGACATGTCCTCTGTCCCTAGCTCTGGTAAGGGTATCTTTTCTTTACGTTTTTTTCGTTTTACCGACAGACTCCTCCGGAATGTTTATCGACACTTTTCTTCTCTTCGTTTTTCGTTTCCTCTTTTCCTTTCTATGTTCGTAGACTTACGTCTCAAGGTTTCTTATAGTTCCTCTCTATTCTTTCGGAAGGAGTCACTAGTTACGTTTGTTTATCTCCTTTTGTTATGTTACCCTTTCTGATCTCTAGAGAAGTTCTTTTAATCTCTATGGTTCCCTTGTAAAGTACGTTTCTACCCGAGCTATTTCCTGTCTTTACCATACCAGGATTGTCTTCGTCTTCTATAATTCTCCACCGTTCTTATGTGTCTTGATATGTTTTTTCTAGAAGTGCTGGTTCTATTAGTGCTACCACAATAGTGAGTGGATCTCGGTCTGTAGGACCTTGCACTTCAGTTCACCCGGAATCTTTCGTAGTGATGCTTGTTTCGATCACCTCCACTACCTTAAAGTCACCTCGATAAAGTTTAAGACTTTCTACTACGACACTTTCACGACGTGAGTTATACGGTCGCTTGAACCTTTTCAGTCGTCACCGGTGTCCTGATCTTTTCCAGTCAAAAGTAAGGTTAGGGTTTCTTCCCGTTACGGTTTCTTCTGAGTTTGATGACGTGTTGACGTGAGTAGAGTGTTTGATCATTTCATTACGAGTTTTAAGAGGTTCAGTCCGAAGTCGTTAAGCACTTGCCACTTGAGGGTCTACAAGTTCGACCAAAATCTTTTCCGTCTCCTTGGTCTCTAGTTTAACGGTTGTAGGCGACCTAGTAGTTTTTTCGTTCTCTCAAGGTCTTTTTGTAGATAAAGACGAAATAACTGATACGGTTTCGGAAACTGACTCACCTAGTGTTATTTGACACCTTTTAAGACTTTCTCTACCCTTATGGTCTGGTGNTGGACGGAGAACTCTTTGGACATACGTCCAGTCCTTCGTTGTCAATCTTGACCTGTACCTTGTTGTCTGACCAAGGTTTATCCTTTTCCTCATACAGTTCCGACATATAACAGTGGGACGAATAAATTGAATATACGTCTCATGTAGTACTCTTTGCGACCCGACCTTCTTCGTGTTCGTCCTCAGTTCTAACGGTCCTCTTTATAGTTATTGGAGTCTATACGTCTACTGTGGTGGGAATACCGTCTTTCACTTCTCCTTGACTTTTCGGAGAACTACTTTCACTTTCCCCTTTGACTTTTTCAACCGAATTTCGAGTTGTAAGTCTTTTACTTCTAGTACCGTAGACCAGGGTAGTAAAGTACCGATTATCTACCCCTTTGTCACCTTTGTCACAGTCTGAAAAAACCCCCCCCCGCCGAGGTTTTAGTGACGTCTACCACTGACGTCGGTACTTTAATTTTCTGCGAATGAGGAACCCTCTTTTCAATACTGGTTGGATCTATCGTATAACTTTTCGTCTCTGTAATGAAACGGTTGTTTCCA
>SJYO01050590.1:44037690-44074483 GCA_006410555.1 Capra ibex
ACTTTTTCAACCGAATTTCGAGTTGTAAGTCTTTTACTTCTAGTACCGTAGACCAGGGTAGTAAAGTACCGATTATCTACCCCTTTGTCACCTTTGTCACAGTCTGAAAAAACCCCCCCCCGGTCGAGGTTTTAGTGACGTCTACCACTGACGTCGGTACTTTAATTTTCTGCGAATGAGGAACCCTCTTTTCAATACTGGTTGGATCTATCGTATAACTTTTCGTCTCTGTAATGAAACGGTTGTTTCCAGGTAGATCAGTTCCGATACCAAAAAGGACACCAGTACATACCTACACACTCTCGACCTGACACTTCTTTCGACTCACGACTTCTTAACTACGAAAACTTGACACCACAACCTCTTCTGAGGATATCAGGGAACCTGACGTTCCTCTAGGTTGGTCAGGTAAGACTTCCTCTAGTCGGGGCCTTAAAGAAACCTTCCTTACTACGACTCCGACTTTGAGGTCATGAGACCGGTGGAGTACACTTCTCAACTGAGTAACCTTTTCTGAGACTACGACCCTCCCTAACCCCCGTCCTCCTCTTCCCCTGCTGTCTCCTACTCTACCGACCCACCGTAGTGCCTGAGCTACCTGCACTCAGACTCACTTGAGGCCCTCAACCACTACCTGTCCCTCCGGACCGTACGACGCTAAGTACCCCAGTGTTCCTCAACCTGTACTGACTGGCTGACTTGACTTGACTTTGTTGATTAACCCGAAAGGACCACCGAGTCACCATTTCTTAGACGGACCTTACGTCCTCTAAGCCCAAGTCAGGGACCCCAGTCCTTGTCGGAGACCCCTTCCTTTACCATTAGGTGAGGTCATAAGAACGGACCTTTTAGAGTACCTGTCTTCTCGGACCACCCAATGTCAGGTACCCAGTGTTGCTCAGCCTTTACTGAATCGATGACTTGTTGTTGTCGGTGTTTATAAACCTCGAGTAAAAGGACGGATCAGTTGACTTTGGGTAGTTTTGTGTATACGTTAGACGTTCTTTTCTTTTATACACTTTGTTTTTTGATTCGATTTTGGTGTCGTCTATTAGAAGTACGGATTTTATATAAACCAATCTGCTTATGAGAAGAACTCAAATGTAAATGGAAGAGAAAACGAGTCTACCATTTCTTAGGTGCACGTCACATCCTCTGGGTCCAAGCTCGAGACCCAGTCCTTCTAGGGGACCTTTTCCTTTACCGTTGGGTGAGGTCATAAGAACGGATCTTTTAGAGTACCTGTCTCCTCGGACCGTCCGATGTCAGGTACCCCAGCGTCTCAGTCTGTGCTGACTCGGTGATTGCAAAAGTAAAAAAAAATATGAAATAAATTTTATATGTGACTTCCTGTCCTCCGTATAATATCTGAAACCATATGAAATCGGTCCCGGTTTTCATGTACCCAAGACTATTTTCTACCGTTGTACCCTTCCAGGACTTACGCAAAGGTACCCTGTGTAGTTTAGACGTGATGTGTGTCTTGTTAAAGGAGGTTTTCTTCGGGTCTTTAATGAACTCTCTGGGTATGTGTAGTTCACTTACTCTTTTTCAGCTCCAATTTTACCCATTCTTTCCGGTTCTGTGTTTGGGGTGGAGATCGTGTTACTGTGTTTTACTCTCCTTTGAGTGTTGAGAATTGTGGAGGAACTCCTTATTTTCCAACCTGGTGTGTAGACCGTGAAGTGGAAGATTCTGAAGATGGACTCTTTACCTGGGGGTTTTATGGATCGAGACTTTCGATTGTCCCGAACACGGTGTTCTGGGTGGTCTGATATCGTTTGTTTCTTTATCAAGAATCACCCGAACGTTCTTAAACGACACCGGTAAGGGGAGGGGTGAGGGTGTCCCGAGTCATGTTCTACGACACTTGTCTTTACGAGTAGAGGTTCGGAAAGGGATTCTCCGGGAGAATGTATCGAATTTTCGACATCGGGTTCTCAGTCTGACGATTAAATCGTGTGTAGACCCCCGATTTTACCGTTGGGTGGGGTCATAAGAAGGGACCTTTTAGGATACCTGTCTCCTTGGACCGTCCGATGTCAGGTACTCCAGTGTTTTTTCAGCTGTAGTGACTCGTGGGTTCGTGTATCCCTGACTGACATTAGGAGGGGTTCCTGTCTCTGGATCCTGGATTATTGTCCTGATTGTATCTTCCACTTTTTGGTTCTAAAGTCAGGTTCAAGTTTCGGGAAAAGGATCTTAAATTGTATGTAAACGAGCACGATACTGTTTTAATCGTTTAATCCTTTCCAGTCAAAAGTAAGGTTAGGGTTTCTTTCCGTTACGGTTTCGTACAAGTTTGATGGTTTGTTCACGTGAGTAGAGTGTACGATCGTTTAATTACGAGTTTTAAGAGGTTCAGTCCGAAGTTGTCATGTACTTGACACTTGAAAGTCTACAAGTTCGACCTAAATCTTTTCCGTCTCCTTGGTCTCTAGTTTAACGGTTGTAAGCAACCTAGTAGCTTTTTAGTAGAGAATGGAATTCGAAGACATGTGTGTATAATAAGTGACTTATAGCCATTATAATAACGTTTCATAGTAATAAAAAATACTTTCGAAACAATAAAAAGGATTGTTGGTTTTATTATGCATGACTGTTAAGTTCTACGACTTTTTTCTAATCTTTTTCTTCTATAGATTGTAGAATTGGGGAGTTAATTAGAGGTAATTATAAAACCACTTAAAAGTAGTAAAAGGGGGTTCATACAAAAGTTTTGTAGTCAAGTCAACGAGTCACCACAGGTTGAGAAACACTGGGGTAGTTGACGTCGTGTGTTCCGGAGGGACAGGTAGTGGTTGAGGGCCTCAAACGAGTTTGAATATAGATAACTCTACCACTATAGTAGGTTGGTAGAGTAGGAGACAACAGGGGAAGGGGAGGACGGAAGTTAGAAAGAGTCGTAGTCCCAGAAAAGGTTACTCAATAAAGATGAAGTCCCCCACTTTCATAATCTCGAAATCGTAGTCAGGGAAGTCACTTATAAGTCCTGACTAAAGGAAATCCTAAGTGACCAACCTAGAGGAACGTCAGGTTCCCTGAGAGTTCTCAGAAGAGGTCGTGGTGTCAAGTTTACGTAGTTAAGAAACCACGAGTCGAAAGAAATATCAGGTTGAGAGTGTAGGTATGTACTAATGACCTTTTTGATATCGAAACTGATTTGTCTGGAAACAGTCCTTTCATTACAGAGACGAAAAATTACACGACAGATCAACCCAGTATCGAAAAGGAGGTTCCTCCTTCGTAGAAGATTAAAGTACCGACGTCAATGGTAGATTTCACTAAAACCTCGGGTTCTTTTATTTCAGACAGTGATACAGGTAACAAAGGGGTAGATCAACGGTTCTTCACTACCCTGGTCTACGGTACTAGAATCAAAAAACTTACAACTCAAAATTCGGTCGAAAAAGTGAGGGGAGAAAGGGAAAGTAGTTCTCCAAGAAATCAAGAAGAACTGAAAGACGGAATTCCCACCTCAGTAGACGTATAGACTCAAGTAACCATAGAGAGGAACGTTAGAACTACGATCGAACAAGAAGTAGCTCCGACCGTAAGACGTACTACATGAGACGTATATTCAATTTATTCGTTCCACTGTTATATGTCGGAACTGCATGAGGAAAGGACTAGACCTTGGTCAGACAGACGACAAGGTACAGGTCAAGGTTGACAACGAAGAACTGGACGTATGTCTAAAGAGTTGTCCGTCCGTTCCACCAGACCATAAGGACAGAGAACTTCTTAAACGGTGTCAAGCAACACTAAGTGTATCAGTTTCCGAAATCGTATCAGTTATTTCGTCTTCATCTACAAAAAGACCTTGAGAGAGTTAAAAAGTTACTAGGTTACCTACAACCGTTAAACTAGAGACTAAGGAGACGGAAAAGATTTAGATCGAACTTGTAGACCTTCAAGTGTCAAGTATATGACAACTTCGGACTGAACCTCTTAAAACTCGTAATTAAACGATCGTACACTCTACTCACGTGAATAAACCATCAAACTTGTACGAAACCGTAACGGAAAGAAACCCTAACCTTACTTTTGACTGACAAAAGTCGGGACACCGGCGACGACTCAAAAGGTTTAAACGACCGTATGACTCACGTCGTGAAAGTGTCGTAGTAGAAAGTCTTAAACTATGTCGAGTTGACCTTAAGGTAGTGGAGGTGATCGAAACAAGTATTACTACGAAGGATTCCGGGTGTACTGAAATGTGAGGTCCTACAGACCGAGATCCTCTGTCTAATGTAGTGTCATCAATGGACCCAGTAATTCTGGGGAAAATATATCAAGAAGACACATAAGAACGGTGGAGAAGAATCATAGAAGACGAAGACAATCCAGGTATGGTAAAGACAGGAAAACACGGGTAGAAACGTACTTTACAAGGGAACCATAGAGCTTAAAAGAACTTCTCTAGAGATCAGAAAGGGTAAGATAACAAAAGGAGATACAGAAACGTAATTAGTGAAGCCTTCCGAAAGAATTAGAGAGGAACGATAAGAAACCTTGTGACGTAAGTCTACCTATATAGAAAGGAAAAGATGAAACGGAAAGCGAAGAGAAGAAAAGAGTCGATAGACATTCCGGTGATAAAACGGAAAACGTAAAGGAGAAGGACTCCTACCAAAACTAGTGACTGTCACAATGTTTGGAGGCAGGTATCAAGAAGTCGGTGAGATAGTCTAGATTAGGGAACTTAGATAAACAGTGAGGGTGACATATTATCATTCCCTAAACTAAATCCAGTATGGACTTACCAGATCGCTACAAGGGATGAAAGAAGTTAAATTCAGATTTAAAACGTTATTCCTCAAGTACTAGACTCGGTGTCAGTCGAGGACCAGAACAAAAACGACTGACATATCTCGAAGAGGTAGAAGTCGACGTTTCTTGTATTAGTTAGACTAAAGCCATAACTGGTAGACTATTACAGGTACACATCTCAGTAGAAAACACAGTAACCTTCTCTCACAAACGATACTGGTCACACAAGAGAGTCGTTTTGACAATTGGAAACGGGACGGAGTAAATCATGAGGTTCTGGTTCGAACGGACAATGAGGTCCATAGAGAACTGAAGGATGAAAACGTAATATCAGGGGATACTACTTTTCTTGTTGAAAAAAACCACAATCAAGATCTTCCAGAACATCCAGAAGGATCTTGACAAGTTGAAGTTAAAGAAGTCGTTATCACCAACCCCGTATCTGAACCTAATGACACTATAACTTACCAAACGAAACCTTTACTTCTCTCTAGTAAGACGACAAAAACTCAGGAGGGTTCATGTCGTAAAGCCTGAGAACAACTGATACTCCCGATGAGATAAAGAAGATTTCCTAAGAACGGGTGGTACGGACGTGGTTACATATAAGGGTGGTCATTACGTGTCCCAAAGGACAGGAGGTGTAGAAACGGTTGTGAACAATAAAGAATAGAAAGACTACTATCGGTAAGGTTGTCCATACGACACTATTGAGTAACACGAAAACTAGAGGTAAAGGGATTACTACACTACAACTCGTTGAAAATTTTTTTAATCCCATAAGAAAAAAAATTAATTTGAAAACTAAAACATAACCTCATATCGACTAATCGTTACAACGACACTATCAAAGTCCCCCTCTCGTTTCTCTATGTATATGTACATAGGTAAGAGGGGGTTTGTAAGAGGGTTGGTCCGAAGGTGTTTTGTAATCCTATAAAAACTCACCACCGAAGACAAATTTCGAAAATGACAAAACTTTTAATTATTCATGACTAAACAAGTTGACTCCATCTATACGGGACCCAACACAAATGTATCAATAGTTTTTCAACAATCCCAGTTTAAATTAAATCTACTAGACTCACCGACTCTAAACAGTTTAATTGTCTAAATAAAAAAATAGAAGGATCAAGTTGCACATCGTCACCCAATTTTTGTTGTTATTGTTTGTTGAATTACTTTGTTACCTTTAAAAGATGAGGACTATTAGCTCAATGTTACTGTGCCCTGAGAACGGGTGTCATCATCTATATAACTAGTAGACTTAATTTAAGTGGGTAAGGTCGACTAAAATCAAGTGACTAAGGGCTTTACAGCTACAAGTGAGGACGGTAGAGGACAGACTAGTGAAGGTTAAATGGAACTAAGTACCTGGATTATAAGGTCCGAGGATACGTTATGACAAGAAATGTCGTAGTTAAAATGAAGGTAGTGGTGAGTGTCGGTGTTGACCCACAACAAAAACGAAACCGAGTCGGAGAAATAAGAAAGACTTTTACAAAGAGGTGAGAAGAGCTCCTCGTATGACCCGTGGATGGCTGGACACCTCAAGTAAAAGGTCACAGTATAGAAAAACGAAAGAGTATGATAAGTACCCTAAGATTTCCGTTCTTAGGACTTCACCAAACGGTAAGGGAAGAGGTCACCTGGTGTAAAACAGTCTTGAGAGGTGGTTCTAGGTAGACAGAACCCACCGGGATGTGTTGTACCGAGTGTCAAAGTGACTCCTCTGTCCCGAGACTAGGTTCACTAGTCAAACCAATCAAAAGACATTAACACCAAAGATAAAACAGACGAGAGATTACCTATTCCTATTCCTACGAAGGACTACCCTCCATGACCGACACCCTTAGACCCAGAACGAGACTACCTGTCGCGGTACGAGTCATTTAGAAATTAGGTTAAAAGACAACTAGTCACCCCAACACAAAGGATGGACGTCAAACCTCCCGTGTTTCTTTTGGACCTGAGTCTTCTTTCCTCGTCACTGGGGGTTCTCTGACTTGGTCTTAACGGACACTCACAGATCCTCAGAGGTCAACTCCGTACCCAGTCGTCGCCGGACGGTACCCCAGTCCCCGTGACTTATATTGTCAGGAACGTTTTCAGGAAAACTTCCTCCAGTGGTAATGGGATGAGTGGATCTCGGTCCGTAGGACCGGAATCCTTCGGAGTGATACTTATTTCGATCACTTCCACTACCTTAAGGTCAACTCGATAAAGTTTAGGACTTTCTACTACGACACTTTCACGACGTGAGTTATACGGTCGTTTAAACCTTTTGAGTCGTCGCCGGTGTCCCGACCTTTGTCAGTCAAAAGTAAGGTTAGGGTTTCTTTCCGTTACGGTTTCGTACAAGTTTGATGGTTTATTCACGTGAGTAGAGTGTACGATCGTTTAATTACGAGTTTTAAGAGGTTCAGTCCGAAGTTGTCATATACTTGACACTTTAAGGTCTACAAGTTCGACCTAAATCTTTTCCGTCTCCTTGACCTCTTGTTTAAAAGTTGTAGGTAACCTAGTAACTCTTTCGTTCTCTCAAGGTTTTTCTGTAGATGAAGACGAAATAACTGATGCGGTTTCGGAAACTGACACACTTAGTATTGTTTAACACCTTTGAAGAAGTTCTCTGTCCTTATGGTCTGGTGGAACGGACGGACAACTCTTTAGAAGTACGTCCAGTTCTTCGTTGTCAATCTTGACCTGTACCTTGTTGTTTGACCAAGGTTTAGTCCTTTCTACATGCAGTTCAGACATGTAACAGTGGAACGAATAAATTGAATATACAAACGGGGGATGTTTTTTTCCCCCCGAGTTTCTTTATAAACTGAAGGGACCACCGAGTCTTCCATTTCGCAGACGGATGTTACGTCCTCTGGACCCAAGTTAGGGACCCAACCCTTCTAGAGGACCTCTTCTCTTACCGTTGAGTGAGGTCATAAGAACGGGGGAGGAGGTTTTTCCTCCGAGTTTCTTTATAAAATACGATAGAAGGGACCACCGAGTCTGTCATTTCGTAGACAGATGTTACGTCCTCTGGATCCAATCTAGGGACCCAGCCCTTCTAAGGGACCTATTCCTTTACCGTTGGGTGAGGTCATGAGAACGGATCTTTTAGGGTGCCTACCTCTTCGGACCACGTCCTATGATAGGTACCCCAGCGTTTCTCAGCCTGTACTGACTCGCTGAAGTGAAAGATATAGTACACTTTACGGCCCGACCTACTTCGTGTTCGACCTTAGTCCTGATGACCCTCTTTATAGTTATTGGAGTCTATACGTCTACCGTGGTGGGAGTACCGTCTTTCACTTCTTCTTGATTTCTCGGAGAACTACTTTCACTTTCTCCTCTCACTTTATCGACCGAATTTTGAGTTGTAAATTTTTTGCTTCTGGTACCGTGGGTCAGAGTAGTGAAGTACCGTTTGTCTACCTCTTTGTTACCTTTGTCACCGACTGAAATAAAAGAACCCGAGGTTTTAGTGGCGTCTACCAGTGACGTCGGCACTTTGATTTTCTGGAACGAGGAACCCTCTTTTCGATACTCGTTTGATCTGTCGTATAATTTTTCGTCTCTGTAATGAAAGGGCGGTTTCCAGATAGATTAGTTTTGATACCAAAAAGGTCATCAGTACATACCTACACTCTCAACCTGATATTTCTTTTGACTCGTGACTTCTTAACTACGAAAACTTGACCGGACAACCTTGTCTGAGAACTCTCAGGGAACCTGACGTTCCTCTAGGTTGGTCACTTAAGATTTCCTTTAGTTAGGACTTATGAGTGACATTCCTGACTACGACTTCGACTTTGAGGTTATGAAACCGGTGGACTACACTTGTTTACTGAGTAACCTTTTCTAGGACTACGACTCTTTCTAACTTCCGTCCTCTTCTCCTACTGTCTCCTACTTTGCCAACCTATCATAGTGGCTAAGTTACCTGTACTCAAACTCATTCGAGGTCCTCAACCACTACCTGTCCCTTCGGACCGTACGACGTCCGGTACCCCAGTGTTTCTCGCTGACTCGCTGACTTGACTTGACTTGATAAATAGGGTAATATCAAACCGGAGTCCGGTTTGATACCCCTCCCTTGTCTCGGGGAGGGTAGTTGTCTTTTAACCTAATTTCTAAAGTCTTATATCTACTTCGATATAAAACATTATATTAAACACGTATTCAAGTAAAATCATACATTGTATTGATTTAAAAAGATTATCGAGAAATCTCCATTCGAGACAGAATTGACATGATGTCAACCGTGTAAATCCTTTCATTTAAATGCAAACAATAACACTTATTACGAAATTACCTTTATAAATACTTTGACGTTAGGTTAGGTGAGGGTATAAATTGTAACTTTCACTTCCTCGAGGCAGTACAGGTTGACAAACGTTGGGGCACCTGACATCGGATGGTCCGAGGAGGGAGGTACCCTAAGAGATCCGTTCTTATGACGTGACCCAACGGTAAAGGAAGAGGTCCCCTAGAAGGGCTGGGTCCCTAGTTTGGGTCCAGAGGACGTAACGTCTGTCTGCGAAATTGGAGACTAGGTGGTCCCTTCGGTTTAGAATTTAAGGGTCTTAATCTTAATGATCACAGAATTGTTAGACTTACTTCTGAAAGGGGTTTAACAATAAGTTTACACGGTTGTTTTTTAAATATATGTGGTCGTTTCGTATCTACATAAATAAAATCGTTTTTAACTTACCGTTTCCTCTTAAAGGTGAAAGAATGAATAATTAAACTTCGTCTTAAATAGAGTGACTAAATTGACGATATAGGAACTAATAAGTCAAGTCAAGTCAAGTCAGCGAGTCAGTACAGGCTGAGAAACGCTGGGGTACTTAGCGTCGTACGGTCCGGAGGGACAGGTAGTGGTAGAGGGCCTCAAGTGAGTCTGAGTGCAGGTAGCTCAGGCACTACGGTGGGTCGGTAGAGTAGGAGACAGCAGGGGAAGAGGAGGACGGGGGTTAGGGAGGGTCGTAGTCTCAGAAAAGGTTACTCAGTTGAGAAGTGTACTCCACCGGTTTCATGACCTCGAAGTCGAAATCGTAGTAAGGAAGGTTTCTTTAGGGTCCCAACTAGAGGAAGTCTTACCTGACCAACCTAGAGGAACGTCAGGTTCCCTGGGAGTTCTCAGAAGAGGTGGTGGTGTGAAGTTTTCGTAGTTAAGAAGTCTCGAGTCGGAAGAAGTGTCAGGTTGAGAGTGTAGATATGTACTGGTGTCCTTTTTGGTATCAGAACTGATCTGCCTGGCACCAGCCGTTTCATTACAGAGACGAGAATTTATATGATAGATCCAACCAGTATTGAAAAGAAGGTTCCTCATTCGCAGAAAATTAAAGTACCGATATCAGTGGTAGACGTCACTAAAACCTCGGGGTTTTTTATTTCAGACTGTGACAAAGATGACAAAGGGGTAAATAAAGGGTACTTCACTACCCTGGTCTACGGTACTAGAAGCAAAAGACTTACAACTCGAAATTCGGTCGAAAAAGTGAGAGGAGAAAGTGAAAGTAGTTCTCCGAAAAATCGAGGAGAAGTGAAAGACGGTATTCCCACCACAGTAGACGTATAGACTCCAATAACAATAAAGAGGACCGTTAGAACTAAGGTCGAACACAAAGAAGGTCGGGACACAAAGAGTACTACGTGAGACGTATCTTCAATTTATTCGTCCCACTGTTATATGTCGGAGCTGTATGAGGAAAAGGATAAACCTTGGTCAGACAACAAAGTACAAGTTAAGATTGACAACGAAGGACTGGACGTATGTCTAAAGAGTTCTCCGTCCAATCCACCAGACCATAAGGGTAGAGAAAGTCTTAAAAGGTCAAATAACACTAGGTGTGTCAGTTTCCGAAACCGTATCAGTTATTTCGTCTTCATCTACAAAAAGACCTTGAGAGAACGAAAAAACTACTAGGTCGCCTACAACCGTTGAACTAGAGACCAAGGAGACGGAAAAGATTTTGGTCCAACTTGTAGTCCCTCAAGTGCCAAGTGCATAACGACTTCAGACCGAACCTCTTAAAGCTCGTAATGAAATGATCGTACACTCTACTCACGTTGACACGCCATCAAACTCGTAAGAAACCGTAACGGAAAGAAACCTTAACCTTACTTTTGACTGGAAAAGGTCAGGACACCGGTGACGACTCAAAAGGTTTGAACGACCGTATCTCACGTCGTGAAAGTGTCGTAGTAGAAAGTCTTAAACTTTGTCGAGTTGACCTTAAGGTAGTGGAGGTGATCGAAACAAACATCACTACGAAAGATTCCGGGTGAACTGAAGGGTAAGGTTCTACAGACCAAGATCCACTCACTAGTGTAGTAGCACTAATACACCCAGCACTTCTAGAAAAAACATGTCAAGAAGGTACATAATAACGGTGGAGAAGAATTATAGAAGACGAAGACAATCCATGTCTGGTAAAGACAGGAAATAACTCGGGTAGAAACGTACTTTACAAGGGAACCATAGCGATTAAAAGAACTTCTCTAGAGATCAGAAAGGGTAAGACCACAAAAGGAGATAAACAAACGTAACTAGGGACTTCTTCCGAAAGAATAGAGAAGAACGATAAGAAACCTTGAGACGTAAGTCTCAAATAAATGTTTATTAGGAACTAATAATCATTTTGACTTATAAAGGGAATCCATTACGAAATATTTACCACAAAATAGGAAATGACTCTTAAACGTCACGAAAAATGAATAAAAGAATAACTGAAAATGTCTGAGATATATGTCTTTCTATAATTGCAAATATCAGTGTATACAACTCTGAACAAAAAGTATCAAATAACATAAAATAAATATAATAAAAGGAAAACAGAAATTTTAGTCTATTTAATTTGAAATCTGTAAAGATTGGATCTATGTGAGACGGAGAGTTCATATGAAGAGTCTCCGGTCAGTCCATTAATTGACAGAGAATCATTTCAGTCTAGTTCATTTTTTGATATTCCAGACTTTAATTCATCCCTTTGTTTCCCTCTGACAATCCGAGAGATTAAAATTATTATATTGTCTAAAACTAAGAGAAGATCATCTTTCAGTAAACCTTTTCTGAACATAAGTAAACAAAACTTAAGCTGACCGATGTACAGACTGGAGGATGAACGTATTATTTTTGTTAGTAAACTGTGAACAGTATAATTGTTATTTAATTTTTCTTAATTGGTCTTTGTGACACTAAACAATTTTACCGTTTTTTCCCGTTATAAGGTAAGTAATTTTTCACTTAAATTTTTAACATTACCGTTAAAGTTTAAACCCCATATTTTATATTTTTAGTAATAAACGTCATCAGAAGAAAAGTTATGTCGAAGAGGGAAAGTTCAAACAGGTATAGAGACCTTTTAAACATACGTTTGCATGTTCGGCATTTCATGTGTATTTTCTAAAAAGTTTTCAATTGACAAAATATTATAACGAAGTTTATCGTCGAATTAAATGGGTGTTATACAGACTTATTCTACTTGACGACATTTTCTTCTGTAGTATAACCATACTACAATTGAAAATCAATGTTATATAAATGAGAGTGTTTCCGTGTAATTCAATGGTTTTGTATAATTTACGTTCAAACCTACGAAGATTACTAAAAATTGTTGTTGAAGTAATAAAAAAGTACAGAATGAATTTTAAGTGAAGAGGTCTATATATTATATGACTTCACAACCACTTCCGTAATAAGGTGATAAAGTGTTTATTTAAACCGTTTTACATTCTTAATTTCTAAAATTTTAAATTTTTTTTATTTTTTAATTTTTTTTTTTGATGTTATCTTGAAATGTACTCTTATTAAAAAGTACTAGTGACACCGTTTCTGACGATCATGAGGGAGTCATAAGTAAGAGATGAAAAAGATATCAGTATCTTAAGGGGTAAAAACCGATTGTATACCGGTAGAATTTTTCTGGTTAAGAGTCAGAGATAAAGTCGATCTCTAATGAGACACTTACTCAAAACTGGTTGTCTTCCTTTACAAGAGTCGTTGAAGTTTCTCCACAGGAAATTTCCTTTCTCGTATGAAAAAAGAAAGAAAAGGACGAAGGAAGTAGATCTCGTGTTTCTACGAAGGATCTCGATCAGTAAAACCCGATTTTTCGACTTCGTGACATTACTCCTTCTGTCTTGTCCTCTTGTCTGATTCGGAACTACTGACGTCTCGACGGTGTGGTTTAGGTCTGACGGATACGGATGAACTCTTTCTTTATTTCCAGATAAAAAAATTCTGTACTAATAAAATATTAAAGACCTTCCGCTACAGTAAAGGTCTATTATAAGTAGGGTTAATTAGGTTAAAGGTATAGTCTTTTACTATTATTCATTGATGATTTTAGTGTTATTTAATATACACTCTATTTAAATTTCTTAAATTAAGTCTTCTATCACATGAATAATTCTCGCGACCTCAGATTGCTTGAATCTGATCCCAGACCGACCTGTAAATGATAAATATACTGAAACCCGTGTCAGGAATAAGAAAGATTCCTAGTTTCAAAGGTAAGTCATTGTACTCCTCTTATTATTAACATCACTTTTAATTTTACTCTATTACATACATTTTTTTTTTACTTCGTGTTCGTATTACATTCGTGAGTTTCATTCACAATAACCCTTTTAATCTGGTGATGTGTATTTTCTGACTTTAATCTTGCGAGGGATTGTGGTATGTTTTTTTATCTGTGTTTTACCTAATTTCTGAATGTACTTTCCGATCTGTGATATTTTGAGGATCTCCTTTTGTGTCGATCTTGTGAGAAACTGTATTTGACGTCGTTCTAGAAAGACCTAGGTGGAGGATCTCATTGCTTTTATTTTTGGTTTTATTTGTTTACTCTAGATTAATTTGGATTTTCGGAAACGTGTCGTTTCCTTTAGTATTTGTTTTGTTTTTCTGTTGGGAGTCTTACCTTCTTTTATGAATGTTTACTTTATTGACTGTTCCTTAATTAGAGTTTTATATGTTTGTCGAGTACATCGAGGTATAGTTTTTTTGGGTTTGTTGGGTTGGTTTTTTAACTGTCTTCTAGATTTATCTGTAAAGAGGTTTCTTCTTTATGTCTATCGGTTTTTCGTGTACTTTGCTACAAGTTATAGTGAGTAATGATCTCTTTATGTGTAATTTTGACTTTACTCCATAGTGAAGTGTGACCAGTCTTACCGGTAATAGTTTTTTTGGGATATTTGTTATTTACAACCTCTCCCACACCTCTTTTCCCTTCGGAGAAGGTGACAACCACCCTTGTATTTAACCATATCGGTGATACTTCTTGTCGTACCTCCAAGGAGTTTTTTGATTTTTGTCTCGAATGTATACTGGGTCGTTAGCGTGACGAGCCGTATATGAACCCTTTTTTACTATTACGTTTTTCTATGTTTGTAGAGTCACGATTGACGTCGTGATAAATGTTATCGGTCCTGTACCTTCGTTGGAGACAACAGGTAATTGTCTCCTTATCTATCTATATGTACCATGTACATATGTTACCTCATAATGAGTCAGTATTTTTTCTTGTTTTATCACGGTAAATGTCGTTGTACCTACCTGGATCTCTAACAGTATTACTCACTTCATTCAGTCTGTGTACTTCTGTTCATAGCATACTATAGTGAATGTACGTCTTAGAATTTTTTTTTTTTGCCATGTTTACTTGAATAAATGTTTTGTCTTCATCTCAGTGTCTACATCTTTTGTTTGAATACCAATGGTCCCTCATTCCCCCCTTCTTATTTAACCCTCTAACCCTAACTGTTTATGTGTGATGATATGTATTTTATCTAATTGATTATTCTTGGATGACATATCGTGTCCCTTGAGATGAGTCCTGAGGTGTTACCGAATATACCTTTTTCTTAGATTTTTCTCTCATCTATATACACATTGACTAAGTGAAACGACATATGAACTTTGATTATGGTTGTAACATTTACTTGATATAACGTTAAAATTTTTTTTCTTTTGTGGTTGAAAAAAAAAGGGGTCTTCAACATAGTAAGATATAGAAGTAGTCGTTACATACTCTCTAGGTCAACGAGGTGTAGAGACCATAAAAACCGTAAAAAAAATACAATCGGTAAGATTGTCCATGCATCATCGTAGAGTGACATCGTAATTAAACGTAATGGGATTACCGATTAAAGTAAGGTTAGGGTTTCTTCCAGTTGCGGTTTCTTACAAGTTTGATGGTGTGTTAACGCGAGTAAAGTGTACGTTGGTTTCAATACGAGTTTTAAGAACTTCGATCCAAAATCGTCATGTACTTGACTCTTGAACTTCTACATGTTCACCCCAAATCTTTTCTATCTCCTTGGTCTCTAGTTTAACGGTTGTAGACGACCTAGTGTCTCTTTCGTTTTCTTAAGGTCTTTTTGTAGATAAGACGAAGTGACTGATACTCTTTCGGAAACTGATACACCTAGTGTTGTTTGACACCTTTTAAGAAGTTCTCTACCTTTATGGTCTGGTGGAGTTGACCGAGGACTCTTTTGACATGTCCAGTTCTTTATTGTCAATCTTGGTTTGTACCTTGTTGTTTGACCAAGTCTTAACCTTTTCGTCATGTTGTTCCGACATCTCACAGTGAGACCAATAAATTGCAGATACGTCTCATGTAGTACGTTTTGTGACCCGATCTACTTAGTGTTCGACCTTAGTTCTGACGACCCTCTTTATGGTTATTGAAGTCTATACGTCTGCTACGGTGAGATTACCGTCTTTCATTTCTCCTTGATTTCTCGAAAAACTATTCTCACTTTCTCCTCTTACTTTTTTGACCGAACTTTGAGTTGTAAGTTTTTTGATTCTAGTGTCATAGACCAAGGTAGTGAAGTACCGTTTACCTTCCCCCTTTTCACCTTCGCTACTGTCTAAAATAAAAGAACCCGTTTGTCACTGACGTCGGTACTTTAATTTTCTACGGAGGAGGAACCTTCTTTTGGATACTGTTTGGATCTGTCGTATAATTTTTCATTCGGTAGTGAAACGGTTGTTTCCAGGTAGATCAGTTTCAATACCAAAAAGGTCACCAGTGCATACCTACACTCTCAACCTGGTATTTCTTCTGACTCTTGACTTCTTGACTACGAAAACTTGATATCACGACCTTTTCCGAGAACTTTAAGGGTACCTGACGTTCATCTAGTTTGGTCAGTTAGGATTTCCTTTAATCAAGACTGATAAGTGACATTCCTGACTACGATTTCGACTTTGAGGTCATGAAACCGTTAGACTATACTCCTCGACTTAGTGACCGTTTCTGGGACTACGACCCTTTCTGACTTCCGTTTTCTTCATCCCCCACCCTCTCCTACTCTAGCAACCTATCGTAGTGACTAAGTTACCTGTAGTTGCACTCGTTTGGGGTCTTCCATCACTTCATTTCGTTTCGGACCGTACAACGTCAGGTACCCCAGTGTCTCTCAACCTCCGTTAAATATCTGAGTTGTTGTTGTTACCGATTAATATACCTTCTAGAATAGTACAAAATTAACCGAGAGGAATACTACCTCTACTACAGTAGTTCTGAAGAGAAACTACTGCAAAAGACGGGAAAAGATTGACTTAACAATCTGTAATAACAATCTTAATGACAAGTTGAATGTTTCAGGAAATATATAAGATGTGTATTCAGAAGACTGTCTATCCACTAAACTTTTATAAAAGAAGGTCAGATACCGAATAGTAGAAAATTGTCCCAGTAAGTTCTCGTTTTTAAAAAGTGAAACTACTTTAGGTCAAATAGTTGAAAAAAAGATACTTGATAAGAAAGTCACAGTACGAATTCTTGAGAAGTGGATTTACGTCCAATACTTCAAAAAGCGTATACAAAAGGATTTTGAAAATGTCAAAATATAAAAGGTAAAACCAGATAGTAGGTTACACTCAATCAGGTAACATATTCCTTCCTCTAAATTCAGTTCCAAAACCAAACCAAAACAAGACGGAGACATACGGGTTGATGGGGTGGATAGGTAAATAACTGTTCTCGTACAAAGAAAGTGAATTAAGGAAATCGTAGAAACGGTTTTTAGTCAACCGGGAATGAACTGATTTGGATGACTATGTAGAGTTGAGAGACAGGACGAGGGAAATAGATACTAGACACAGATAGGAACCGGTCCTGGTGACGTAGAACTAATGACATCGACATTCGGAATTTTAATCCATTGTACTAAGGAGATTGAAATAAGAATAAAACATAAGGGAATTTTTAAAAATTTAGTAGAAGAGATCTTTTGTAGGACGATCCTGAAAAGTTCTTAATTTATGTATCTAGTTAGGCACAACTTGTCTGTAAAATTTATACACTCAGAAGGTTAGGTACTTGTACAGTACGGACCGGGAATTCAGAAGAAGCGAAAACAAGTAATCGTAAAAACACCAAAAGTCATGTACCTTTAACAACACAAGACAACATAAATATGGTTTACAAAGCAAAAACTCGTTGACATTTACCATACACAAAATTTTAAACCAAAGGTTGACAAGTGACGGTTATATGTCGTTATACTAACACACATGCAGACACACACATACACTGTCTTTCTCTCTCACTCTAAGACATAAAACTGGACTATAGGATGTTGACGTTTGAATTTAAAAGTCTTGATAGAAAACATAAGAGATCACAAACATCTAAGGAACCCTAAACAATACATCGGTTAGTATAACAAACGTTTACACTTGTCGAAATAAAGAAGTGAGATTGGGTATACAGAGAAGAAAGGAAAAGAACGGAATTCAGAAGATCATGATTCAACTTGACTGAACAACTCTCGTCTGTAAGAATGGAATAAGGAGTTTCGTCTGAAAATAGTGATTCATGCTGTAAACGATATATAAAAATATTTACGGGAAATAGTCTCACTCTATAGCATATAAGATCAAACGATTCTCAAAAATTAGTACTTTCACGACTTAAAAGAGTTTACGAAAATTTAGGAACGACTACCGAGGTTGTAGACACAGTAAAGTTTCAATCGAAGACGACTGACAGGGAAGAATGATCTCAACGTAAAAAGGACTAAAGAAGTACTGTTCATTAAACCTCGACATTCTACCTGTAAAATTAATTCATCCTTAATACTGTGAGATTAAAGATGAATTTAGAAAATGAAATCAGTTGGACAAGTGTAACTCTTACACTATGATCCGAGTGAAAACGCCACCACCCCCAACAAGTCAACGAGTCAGGCTAAGGAACGCTGGGGAAAACACCTGAAAACACCTGACACTAACTTTACAGTTAAATCAAATATTTCAGAGAGGTCATGAGGAACCAAAAGGGATAAACGGACAATGGATCTACTGTCTTGAGGTGGAGGGTAATAGGAATCCTACCCGAACTCACCCCTCTTCGTCACGGAGTAAAGTCATCCCGTCAGTATCTTTTATCCCACTCTTCGTCCCCTCACCTCTCAACGCTTTCAATTGCATGTTGGGTGTCCGACCGACCCCTCCCATCGTGGAATAATGACGTCCCCCTCACCTTTAGTTCTCGAGATTGGTGTCCGAAGAGACACCTCTTTACGAAGAAGGAAAGAAGTCTCGTGCCCCCTTTCGACTCAAAACGGAGTCTTGAGACTTCCCATTCCCGTGGTGGAATAATTACAACACATCAACATTTCCGGTCTGAGAGTGGGTGTCCGAGACGACTTCCCTCAACGGTGGAACTTTGAAGACCACCCCACCTTTAATCAGAAGGGATGTCCTAGACGACCCCTTCCCGTGATGGAGTAATGACCTCGTCTTTTCTCGTCTTCAGTCTCAGACTCGGTGTCCGACGTGACTTCTCCCTGTAGAGGGACAATGACGTCCATCCCCTTCCCACAAATACTCTGTTTCGAGCCTAACAGCTATGGAGACGACATTACGGACAACATTACCCTTCCCGATGTCTAAAATAACACTACAAGAGGATGTCTTGTCTGTCTTGTCCTACAAAGATAGAACGACCCGGTAGGAGACCGATCTCTCTTGTCCGAAAGGAACCATAATAATAAAACAGACGTGAGTAATCGTAAAAGTCCAACATCAGAAGAGATGTCGGGTCCGTTCTTTCCGTTCCGTTCTTTTTTTCTGTTGGTCCCTTGAGAGAGTTAGGTACTTAAAGTTACAGGGATTTTTAGGTGGAAGACAAAGGATTGAAACTCTCACAAGACTGTCCCGTAAAATACCCAAAGCAGGTCTTAAAAACAACACTAATCATCCTTCTCATTTGATCTTACGCAAATGAAGTAGAACAAGTCTTGGGTTTGGACAGTAAATCAAAATCAGATGTAAAAGCACAAGGTAGTGGGAGATGAGAGATTTAAAGGTCTCCTATGCTTGACTCCGAAATAAATAGATCATTAATAACCGGACCGTTTTTCCTAGTATAGACTGTATAGTGAATTCGAATCATCGACATTCTTTCACCATTATGTCGAAGAACTAGAAATGGGTGATAATCCAAGTGTTACATAATTATTGATACTGTAGACAAGTAAGTTAATTATTTTTAGACAAAATACTTTCCAAGACCCCTATGTCGTTAACTCATTCTGTCGATTTTAGGAACTGCACTACCTTGAATGTAAGATGACCGACCTTATCCTACCTCTTTTGACGTCCGTATACTTATGACATAAGAGAAGTCCAACTTGTTTTGAGTTCAAATGATATAAGGTCAATTGTAATCCTTGTATGTAAACTTTTAGACGTTTATAAGTCTTCAGATATTTAGCGTTAACCGATTCATGGTATTAAAAAATAGAGTCATGTTACCTTAAAACAACTAAATCGTTTGATTAATGGTTGATGAATGGTGTATCTCAACAAAGGTATCTGACCGGGTAAGAACCTCTCAACGACATTGGAGTCAGTGTTATCTTAGAAGTTCACCTTGGTGTCAAAGTATGACGGATCTTGGTCTCAGTGTTGTTTGTCGGTGTAATAGAAACTATTTGATGGTCTTATGACAGATGACGGGAAAGGTTGTACACATTTAGTTTAAATTTAAGTACGTTTATATTTCTCTCCATGTAGATTGACTTATGTCTGACAACGTCATTATACTATTATATTCGCTTGACTAAATTACTTTTTTTGTAAATCCAAAACAATATTTTTAGGAGTCATAATGAAAATCGTCATGACAGTAATTTCTATCAAAAATTTAAAAAAGGAGATTTCCTTCTGATGTCGTAACGGGTTCTAAACGAATTAAAAATTTTTGATAAACACAGGAAATGTACATAGTTATTACGTTTAGTTGAGTACGAGACTACCTTTACCCAACCCACCCCCTCTGAGTGTGTGACCCAAAACTTCAAAATGTACGAGAGGGAATATGACTATCATACAAAAGGATCTTTGGACAGCTCGTCTTCTTAGGATTAGGACCATTGTCTCTGTGACCCAAAAAAAGGTTGATGGAACATCCGTTGTAAGTAATACCGTAGTTAGGATCACGATTAACGGTTCCTAAATAGTCACTCGTTTTTGTCTGTCTCAGACATAGAAGTCTCTCGAGAATAAGACGTATTTTTTAATCTGTTCATTAGTGTTGTCTGTGGCTGGTACTACTTAGATTCTTTCTTTTGTTTAACGTGTTAGTCTCTAAAATCGACCCCCTGTACCGAATTTCTATCCTAGTCACTTCGGAAGAGACTTCTTTCTCGTTACGGGGGTTTTACGTTTTTCCAGTCCTAGTTTCTCAAACAATACTTCCTCTCCACACCACAGTGGACGTCTCCCTTGCCATATGTACTTCAGTGACTCTACCTACTCTTAAAGTGTATAGATTCTTGAATTTCTTCCGATCTGACTGGATCCGGTCGAGAGTATCCCTGAGAAGTTTACTAAGAATTCTATGGTCTAGAATTGTGTCCCTTTTACTTACTCTTCTAGGACTTTCCGACAAGTTTCGTCTCCGTACTGAACTTTTGTAAAAATATTGTAGACACGGTTAAACCCCCATTATAAAAGACCCTGGTTTCTGAAATATATAACTGTGTGGCTCCATCTACTTTGGACATAAGACTAAACAACCGGTTTCTCTTAATAGTAGGTCAACCTTTGTCGTTTCCTTTTAATTAAAATTTTTAATCGTAATTCATAGTGAAGAGATGTACCGATTGTTTGGGAGTGACACAAGTTTCCAATGAATCATATAATTATAACTCGTAGTTACTTATGTATAATGAACTAGATACGACATTCCGGAAGAAAAATAAAACACACTACATAAGGTCGTCTAAATTTTATTAGTAGAATCTTACTACGGTCTCGTGACAGGCATAAGTAGTTTAAATATTTCACTTAAAAGTCACGTTCCGACTCTAAGTTTGAACCGTGGTGTCTTTATCTCTGTATCCTCTACACTCGACAAAATCGTTCTAATTACGTCTTGACGACATGTCCTAGTCAAGTCAAGTCAAGTCAACGAGTCAGCACAGGCTGAGAAACGTTGGGGTACTTAGCGTCGTGCGGTCCGGAGGGACAGGTAGTGGTTGAGGGCTTCAAGTGAGTTTGAGTGTAGGTAACTGACCCACTACGGTAGGTCGGTAGAGTAGGAGACAGTAGGGGAAAAGGAGGACGGGGATTAGGGAAGGTTGTAGTCTCAGAAAAGGTTACTCAGTTGAGAAACGTACTGCACCGGTTTCATGACCTCAAAGTCGAAATCGTAGCAAGGAAGGTTTCTTGTGGGTCCTGACTAGAGGAAATCTTACCTGACCAACCTAGAGGAACGTCAGGTTTCCTGAGAGTCCTCAGAAGAGGTTGTGATGTCAAGTTTTCGTAGTTAAGAAATCGCGAGTCGAAAGAAGTGTCAGGTTGATAGTGTAGGTGTGTACTGATGACCTTTTTGGTATCGGAACTGATCTGCCTGGAAACAACTGTTTCATTACAGAGACGAAAAGTTATACGATAGATCCAACCAGTATTGAAAAGAGGGTTCCTCATTCGCAGAAAATTAAAGTACCGACGTCAGTGGTAGACGTCACTAAAACCTCGGGTTTTTATATTTCAGACTGTGGCAAAGGTGACAAAGGGGTAGATAAACGGTACTTCACTACCCTGGTCTACGGTACTAGAAGTAAAAGACTTATAACTCGAGATTCGGTTGTAAAAGTGAGAGGAGAAAGTGAAAGTAGTTCTCCGAAAAATCAAGGAGAAGTGAAAGACGGTATTCCCACCACAGTAGACGTGTATACTCCACTAACTATAAAGAGGGTCGTTAGAACTGAGGTCGAACACGAAGAAGGTCAGGTCGTAAAGAGTACTACATGAGACGTATATTCAATTTATTCGTTCCACTGTTATATATGGAAACTGCATGAGGAAAAGGATAAACCTTGGTCAGACAACAAGGTACAGGTCAAGATTGACAACGAAGGACTGGACGTATGTCTAAAGAGTTCTCCGTCCAGTGCACCAGACCATAAGGGTAGAGAAAGTCTTAAGAGGTGTCAAATAACACTAGGTGTGTCAGTTTCCGAAACCGTATCAGTTATTTCGTCTTCATCTACAAAAAGACCTTGAGAGAACGAAAAGGGTACTAGGTCGTCTACAACCGTTAAACTATAGACCAAGGAGCCGGAAAAGATTTAGGTCGAACTTGTAGACCTTCAAGTGCCAAGTACCTGACGACTTCGGACCGAACCTCTTAAAACTCGTAATGAAATGATCGCACACTCTACTCACGTGACACGTCATCAGACTCGTAAGAAACCGTAACGGAAAGAAACCCTAACCTTACTTTTGACTGGAAAAGGTCAGGACACCGGTGACGACTCAGAAGGTTGAAACGACCGGACAACTCACGTCGTGAAAGTGTCGTAGTAGAAAGTCCCAAACTTATCGAGTTGACCTTAAGGTAGTGGAGGTGATCGAAACAAGTATCACTACGAAAGATTCCCGGTGAACTGAAGGGTAAGGTCCTACAGACCGAGATCCACTCACTAGTATGGTGACACTAATAGAACCAGTACTTCTAGAAAAGACATGTCAAGAAGACACATAAGAACGGTGGAGAAGAATTATAGAAGACGACAATATTTGACCTTATTTTAAAGACTTTACAAGGTAGATGACCCAGAAGTCGATGAAATTAGTAACTGAAAATACCCTTTGAATGTAACAAGGATAAAATTTCAAGATTTGGAAACCTGAATGGAGTTTAATATATTTAGGTTCAGATATGATTGTGGTTGTATAAAAAGGAACCGATATTATATTTTAGTTATAGGACTTTTAGGAATTTTAAGTCTATTTCACAATAAATTTGTGTGTGACAAGGTGTCTGGTTCACCTTCCATCAGTATTCTGATTCTTTTTATTGGTTTTTTTCACTTGATCATTCACCTAAAGGTTCTTTTAAGACGTAAGTACGTCTTATTTCTCAAACAATTTTTACTTTTAACCATCATTCTTCTATATGTATATATACAAGTCAAGTCAAGTCAAGTCAGCGAGTCAGTACAGGCTGAGAAACGCTGGGGTACTTGACGTCGTGCGGTCCGGAGGGACAGGTAGTGGTAGAGGGCCTCAAGTGAGTCTGAGTACAGGTAGCTCAGGTACTACGGTGGGTCGGTAGAGTAGGAGACAGCAGGGGCAGAGGAGGACGGGGGTTAGGGAGGGTCGTAGTCTCAGAAAAGGTTACTCAGTTGAGAAGCGTACTCCACCGGTTTCATGACCTCAAAGTCGAAGTCGTAGTAAGGAAGGTTTCTTTAGGTTCCCAACTAGAAGAAGTCTTACCTGACCAACCTAGAGGAACGTCAGGTTCCCTGAGAGTTCTCAGAAGAGGTGGTGGTGTCAAGTTTTCGNTTCTCAGAAGAGGTTGTGGTGTCAAGTTTTCGTAGTTAAGAAGCCACGAGTCGGAAGAAGTGTCAGGTTGAGAGTGTAGGTATGTGCTGGTGTTCTTTTTGGTATCGGAACTGATGTGCCTGGAATCAGCCGGTTCATTACAGAGACGAAAGCTTATAGGATAGATCCAATTAGTATTGAAAAGAAGGTTCCTCATTCGTAGAAAATTAAAGTACCGACGTCAGTGGTACATATTACACGTCTTTACATCGACTCTCACACTTGAAGTCTCAATGTATTGAACCGGAGTTAAGGATCAAAGGGAAGAAGGAACGGTACGATGAAACCGTTTCCCTGAACTTGAGAGTTTCGGAACGGGTGGAGTAGATTTTATTACCTGTTAGGCTAAAAGATCACACCTTTAGGATTCGTACTATATCGTCGATCTTAGTTCTAACGATCCTCTTTATAGTTATTGGAGTCTATACGTCTACTGTGGTGGGAAGACCGTCTTTCGATTCTCCTTGATTTCTCGGAGAACTATTTTTCACTTTCTCCTCTCACTTTTTCGACCGAATTTTGAGTTGTAAGTTTCTTGCTCCTAGTACCGTAGGCCAGAGTAGTGAAGTGCCGTTTATCTACCTCTTTGTTACCTTTGTTACTGTCTGAAATGAAGGAAACCGAGGTTTTAGTGACGTCGGTACTTTAATTGTCTACGAACGAGGAACCTTCTTTTCGATACTGGTTGGATCTGTCGTATAATTTTTCGTCTCTATAATGAAAGGGCTGTTTCCAGGTAGATCAGTTTCGATATCAAAAAGGTCAGCAGTACACACCTACACTCTCAACCTGATATTTCTTTCGACTGACGGCTTCTTAACTACGAAAACTTATCACCAAGACCTCTTCTGAGAGCTCTTAGGGAACCTGACGCTCCTATAGTTTGGTCAGTTAGGATTTCCTTTGGTTAGGACTTATAAGTAACTTTTCTGACTACGACTTCGACTTTGAGGTTATGAAACCGGTGGACTACACTTCTCGATTGAGTGACCTTTTCTGGGACTACGACCCTTTCTAACTGCCGTCGTCTCTCTTCCCCTGCTATCTCCTACTTTACCAACCTACCGTAGTGACTGAACTACCTGTACTCAGACTCGTCCAAGACCCTCGACTACTACCTGTCCGTTCGGACCGTACGACGTCAGGTACTCTAGTGTTTCTCAGCCTGTACTGACTCGTTGACTTGATTTGTCAGTAGTTCTGTCATACCATGACCGTGTTTTGTCTTTATCTGACATCTTGTTCTGTCTCTTGGGTCTCCATTTGGGTACATGAATACCCATGGAATAAAAACTGTTTCTTCCGTTCTTATATGTTCCCCCGTTTATATCGGAGAAGTCATTCACCACGACTCTTTTGATCTGTCGATGCCCATTTTCTTACTTTAATCTTGTGATGGATTACGATGTGTGTTTCTATTTGAAATTTACCTAATTTCTGGATACACATTCTGGTCTTTGATAATTTGAGAACCTCCTTTTGTGTCCGTCTTATGAGCTACTGTATTTAGTTTCGTTCTAGAAGATACTGGGTGGAGGATCTCATTACCTTTATTTTTGTTTTTATTTGTTCACCCTGGATTAATTTGAATTTTCGAAAACGTGTCGTTTCCTTTGATATTTGTTCCGCTTTTCTGTTGGGAGTCTTACCCTCTTTTATTATCGTTTACTTTGTTGACTGAATTTAAAGTTTAAGTCTGAATTTAACTTCTTTCACCCCTTTTGGTGATCTGGTAAGTCCATACTGGATTTAGTGTAGGGAATACTAATATGTCACCTTCACTCTTTATCTATTTTCCCTGATCTAGACTATCTATCTCACGGACTACTTAATACCTGTCTCCAAGCACTGTAGTATGTCCTCTTTCCCTAGTTCTGGTAGGGGTTGTTTTTCTTTACGTTTTCCCGTTTTACCGACAGACTCCTCCGGAATGTTTATTGACACTTTTCTTCTCTTCACTTTTCGTTTCCTCTTTTCCCTTCTATATTCGTAGACTTACGTCTCAAGGTTTCTTATAGTTCCTCTCTATTCTTTCGGAAGAAGTCGTTGGTTACGTTTCTTTATTTCCTTTTGTCATCTTACCCTTTCTGATCTCTAACGAAGTTCTTTTATGGTTCCCTTGTAAAGTGTGTTTCTACCCGAGTTATTTCCAGTCTTTACCATACCTAGAGTGTCTTCGTCTTCTATAATTCTTCTCCACCGTTCTTGTGTGTCTTCTTGACATATTTTTTCTAGAAGTACTGGGACTATTAGTGTTACCACACTAGTGAGTGAATCTCGGTCTGTAGGACCTGACCCTTCAGTTTACCCGGAGTGTACATGGGGTTACAAGTAGCGTCGTGACAAATATTATCGGTCCTGTACCTTTGTTGGATCTACAGGTAGTCGTCTACTTACCTATTCTTTCGACACCATGTATATGTGTTACCTCATAATGAGTCGGCAATTTTTCTTAAGTAAACTTAGTCAAGACTACTCTACCTACTTTGACCTCGGTTAATATGTCTCACTTCATTCGGTCTTTCTTTTTGTGGTTACGTCATATGATTGTGTATGTATACCTTAAATCCTTCTACCGTTACTGCTGGGACATACGTTCTGTCCTTTTTTCTGTGTCTACACATATTACCTGAAAACCTGAGTCACCCTCTCCCTCTCCCACCCTACTAAACCCTCTTACCCTTAAGATTGTGCATATGATAGTACATTCTTAACTTAGCGGTCAGGTACAGACTGCGTCCCACGTCGTACGAACCCCGACCACGTACCCCTACTGGGTCTCTCTACAACACCCCTCCCTCCACCCTCCCCCCAAGTACAAACCCTTGCGTACATTCTTAATTTCTAAAATTTTAAATTTTTTATTTTTTTTTTTTTTTTTTTTTTTTTTCTTTCGTAGTGATGCTTGTTTCGATCACCTCCACCACCTTAAGGTCACCTCGATAAAGTTTAGAACTTTCTACTACGACACTTTCACGACGTGAGTTGTCCGGTCGTTTAAACCTTTTCAGTCGTCACCGGTGTCCTGACCTTTTCCAGTCAAAAGTAAGGTTAGGGTTTCTTTCCGTTACGGTTTCTTACGAGTCTGATGACGTGTCAACGTGAGTAGAGTGTGCGATCATCTCATTACGAGTTTTAAGAGGTTCGGTCCGAAGTCGTCATGTACTTGGTACTTGAAGGTCTACAAGTTCGACCAAAATCTTTTCCGTCTCCTTGGTCTCTAGTTTGACGGTTGTAGGCGACCTAGTAGCTTTTTCGTTCTCTCAAGGTCTTTTTGTAGATAAAGACGAAATAACTGATACGGTTTCGGAAACTGACACACCTAGTGTTCTTTGACACCTCTTAAGACTTTCTCTACCCTTATGGTCTGGTACACTGGACGGAGAACTCTTTGGACATCCGTCCAGTCCTTCGTTGTCAATCTTGACCTGTACCTTGTTGTCTACCCAAGGTTTATCCTTTTCCTCATGCAGTTCCGATATGTAACAGTGGGACGAATAAATTGAATATACGTGTCATGTAGTACTCTTTGCGACCCGACCTTCTTCGTGTTCGACCCCAGTTGGTTTATCCTTTTCCTCATACAGTTCCGACATATGACAGTGGGACGAATAAATTGAATATACGTCTCATGTAGTACTCTTTGCGACCCGACCTTCTTCGTGTTCGACCCCAGTTCTAACGACCCTCTTTAATAGTTATTGGAGTCTACACGTCTCCTATGGTGGGAATACCGTCTTTCACTTCTCCTTGATTTCTCGGAGAAAAAAAAAAAAAAAAATTTAAAAGAGAAAGTGAAAGTAGTTCTCCGAGAAATTTTAGAAATTTTAGAAATTAAGAATGCGTATTCTTAATTTCTAAAATTTCTCGGAGAACTACTTTCACTTTCTCCTGTCACTTTTCCGACCGAATTTTGAGTTGTATTTTGGATTTTGAGTCTTTTGATTCTAGTACCGTAGGCCAGGGTAGTGAAGTACCCTTTATCTACCCCTTTGTCACCTTTATCACAGTCTGAAATAAAACCCCCCGAGGTTTTAGTGACGTCTACCACTAACGTCGGTACTTTAATTTTCTACGAATGAGGAACCTTCTTTTCAATACTGATTGGATCTGTTGCATAACTTTTCGTCTCTGTAATGAAACAGTTGTTTCCAGCCAGATCAGTCCCGATACCAAAAAGGTCATCAGTGCATACCTACACTCTCAACCGGATATTTCTTTCGACTCGTGGTTTCTTAACTACGAAAACTTAACACCACAACCTCTTCTGAGAACTCTCAGGGAACCTAACGTTCCTCTAGGTTGGTCAGGTAGGATTTCCTCTAGTCAGGACCCACAAGTAACCTTCCTGACTACAACTTCGACTTTGAGGTTATGAAACCGGTGGACTAAGGTTCTCGACTGAGTAAACTTTTCTCAACGACGTTTTCTAACTTCCGTCCTCCTCTTCCCCTACTGTCTCCTACTCTACCGACCTACCGGAGTAGCTGAGTTACCTGTACCCAAACCCACTTGAGGCCCTCGACCACTACCTGCCCCTCCGGACCGTACGACACCAAGTACCCCAGGGTTTCTCAGCCTGTACTGACTCGTTGACTTGGTTTTACTTGACTTTGTTAACTGTTTCTTAATCAAAGTTTTTATATGTTCGTCGAGTATGTTGAGTTATGGTCTTTTCGTTTATTGGGTTAGTTTTTCACCTTTTCCCTGGACTTCTCTGTAAACAGGTTTCTGTATTTCTACCGATTGTCCGTGTCCTCTTCTACGAGTTGTAGTGAGTGATAATCTCTTTACGTTTAGTTTTCATGTTACTCTGAGGTGGAGTGTGGTCAGTCTTACCGGTAGTAGTTTTTCAGATGTTTGTTATTTACGACCTCTCCCACACTTCTTTTCCCTTGTGAGAACAGAACGACCACCCTTACTTTTGACTATTTCGGTGTTACCTTCTGTCATACCTCTAAGGAAATTTTCGATCGTTATTTTGGTGGTATACAGGGTCGTTAGGGTGACGATCCGTATATAGGACTCCTTTGGTTTTGACTTTTTCTGTGTACATGGGGTTACAAGTGACGTCGTGATAAATGTTATCGATCTGGTACCTTCGTTGGATCTACAGGTAGTTGTCTACTTACCTATTTCTTCAACATCATGTATATTTGTTGTCTTATGATGAGTCGGAATTTTTCCTTACGTAAACTTAGGTAAGATTACTCCACCCACTTGGATCTCAAGCTTGGATGTCTCACTTCGTTCAGTCTTTCTCTTTATATTCATGTCATATGACTACGTATATATACCTTAGATTTTTCTACCGTGACTAATAAAAATCCCGTCGTTACCTCTTTGTTTGTATATCTAGTCTGGATACCTGTACCCCTCTCCTCTCCTCCCTCTTCCCCTCTACATACCTCGCACATTGTGTCTTTAAATGTTATGGTATACATTTTATCTATCGGTTACCCTTAAACGATACACTGAGTCCCTTGAGTTTGTCCCCGAGACATTGTCCGACTTCTCACCCTACCTCTCCCTCTACCCTCCCTCCGAGTCCTCCCTCCCCTGAACCCACATGGATACCGACTAAGAATAACTACATACTGTCTTTTGGTGTTTTAAGACATTTCGTCAACAGGCAGGTAATTTTTTAATTTTTTGTTTTGTTTTGTACTAAAATCGTTAGAGATCCCGATTTGTCTAACCTCGGATTTGGGGAGGAAGGGAGTCGGTCTCCAGTCCTAGACGGTTTTCGGGTTCCAGTGAGACCCCTTCCTCTGGGTTGTGCTATAACGTGTGCCCCCGGAACCTTCGTCTATCTCCGTTGTTACGTTTGTGATCTGTCTACGCAAGTCTCCCTCTTTTCCTTCCCTTTTGTTGTAGAGGGTGAAGACTTTGGGTTTTAAGATTCTATACATTTCTGCAGGGGGGGTTTTTTTTTTTCTACAGGTTTCCGAATTTTATTTTGTTTTTAAGAAGAGTCCTAAAATATTTAGACTATTTGTAAAAATTTATAAACGTTACGAATCACTGTACTCATTGAAGGTAAATTTTTTTTTTGTTTTCATACTTTATTTTCGTTTGTATTTATTTGGTTCTCAGTTGTCTATACGTTTTGTTGGTTCGTTCTTAAAACGTTTACTTTTTGTCAGTTTTATAGGTAGATACCGGTTCACCTTATGACTTTAATATTTATCTATTACCTTATGATAAGTTAGAAATTTTCCTTACTTTAAAAGTATCTACGATGTTACACCTACTCCAAACTTTTGTGATTCGGTTCACTTTATTTTGTCTGTGTTTTCTTGTTTATAACTTACTAAGGTGAATATATGTCTGTCTATCGTTTTCTTTCCAATGGTCCCCGACTCCCTTTCTTCCTTATCTCCCAATGACAAATTTCCCGTGTCTGAAAGACAAACCCTACTCCCTTTTCAAGACCCCAACTTATGACTACTTCCAGACCTGTCGTGACACTTACATGAATTACGGTAGTCTGACATGTGAAATTTTACCAGTTTTACGATTTAAAATGTGTGTCAAATGGTGCTAAAAAAATTTACTATTTTTCATGGTCTTCATCCCCCTTTTTTTTTTGTTGGGAGTTGTGTTTCCTATGTACGGTCAATCTCCAGTTTTCTTTCAGTCGTCGTTCTATATATACTCATGAATTCTCTATACCCCTACTCCGTCTTCTTGAGGTTGTAAGAGGATTGTATTTAGGGTCTTCTTTTCTCACCATTACAATTCTCTTTTAACCCTAAAGGAAAAGGAATCGACAGGACGTAACATTGAGAGGAAGACACGACCTCTTTTTGTGATTGCATCTCGACGGAATGTCCTATGTTCACCTTTTGCTACCTGTGAACTAAAGAGTCTGAGGAATACTAATATCATGTCCGAGTCCCGGACTCGAGGTCGGTGGGGTCTGAGTCTTTTCTTTTGGTTAATAGGTTTCGTCGTCTCTAATGTTTCTTTAGTTGAACAACCGTACATGTAAGTCAAAGGTCTCCGTCTGCAAAGATGTCCTCGTAGGTCAAAACTCAACCATTCCGTTCCCGTTCTCCGTCTTAATTAATTTATGTCTTCTAAACTCTTTTCTGGATTTCTTTCATTGTTCCAATTGGTCCGTGTCACAAGTTCGTGTCCTTTGTAGTACTCGTTTTGGGAATTCCGTCCTTGTATAGACTGTACAAACTTATTTTCCTTTCTTCGGTTTTATTGACTTCAGTTGACTCTTTTTCCCTGTCGTCTACTCCAGTGTCCCCACTGTTCTTCGGTGTAGTATTTTGAAACATTCCGAAACATTCTTGAGACCAGAAACGAGACTCACTCTACCCTCAGTAACTTTCCAAAATTCGTGTTCTCATCGTACTAGAGTGAATATAAAAATTTTTGACGAAACCGTCGACATAACTCTTATTTGACATCCTCCGGTACTTATGTTCACCCCTCTCGTCAATCTTCCGTAACGTCATTGTGTCCGTCATTTCGCATTAGTGTCTTTCAGGGGTGAAGAGGAAGGTACAGTTCGACACTGTTCAATCCTGTATCGAACGGAAAAAGATTCGACAGATTACGACATATTTCGTGTTAAGATAAGGTACCAGGAACTCTACTAGTGTAGGAAACATGATAAGGACCTGTTGACTGAGAGTTATTGAGAGGGTTATAAAGAAACTTTCACTTTTACAATCAGCGAGTCAGCACAGACTGAGAAACGTTGGGGTACCTGATATCGGGTGGTCCGAGAAGACAGGTATCCTAAGAGGACCATTCCTATGACTTCACCCAACGGTACGGGAAGGAGTCCCCTAGAAGGACTGGGTCCCTGACTTGGACCCAGAAGGCGTGACGTTCGTCTAAAAAACGGTAAACTCGACCTACGGTAATGTCTAAGGGAAGGATAAGAAAGAGAGAGTAGATAATGGAGTTCCGGTGTCTAGGGGTTGGTACACACCATTACCATTATTGTTCCAACGGTCTTGTGTATGTTGTCTTTAGATATACTAATATTCGTTTCAGATTGTGACAGAAGATCGAGACAGGATCCCCCATTTCAGACTTCGATCCAACTCTCTTCAAACTATTTATCTGGTTGTTACTCTAGCATAGACTGAGAAACAATGGGGTACCTGACGTCAAGTGGTCCGAGGAAAGAGGTACCTCAAGAGGTCCGTTCTTATGACCTTACCCAACGGTAAGGGAAGAGGTCCCCTAGAAGGACTGGGTCCCTAACTTGTACCCAGAGGACGTGTCGTCCGTTTAAGAAATGGTAGACTCGATGTTTCCTTCAAGGTTACTCCAGTTCTCTTTTAAAAATTTTTTTTTTTCATGGTTTTCTATTGAACCGGACGTACTAGTTTTTCGTTTTCTGGAAGACCCATGACGACTGGGTGACAAAGAGGAAATTTGACATAAGGGTTCATTCTCAAAATATACGATCGCGTATGTTCCTTACTTACCTATCTACTCTGTTAAACTGTATGAGGTGTGATAGATACCTTTGTGACTGTCTAAAATAAAAGAACCCGAGATTTTAGTGTCGCTGACGTCAGTACTTTAATTTTCTACGGAACGAGGAACCTTCCTTTGGATACTGTTTGGATATGTCACATAAAAAATTATACGAAAAATCGTGTCTGTAGTGAAACGACTATTTCCAGGTATATCAGTTTCGATACCAAAAAGGTCCTCATTACATGTCTACACTCTCAACCTGGTATTTTTTTCCGACTCACGATTTCTTAACTAAGAAAGCTTGACACCAGACCTCTTCTGAGAACTCCCAGGGAACCTGACGCTCCTCTAGTTTGTTCAGTTAGGATTTCCTTTGATTGGGACTTGTAAGTAACCTTCCTGACTACGACTTCAACTTCGAGGTTATGAAACCGACGGACTATGTTTCACGGTTGAGTGACCTTTTCTGGGACTACGACCCATTCTAATTCGCATCCTCCTCTTACCCCGTTGTCTCTTACTCTACCAACCTATCCTAGTAGCTGTGTTACCTACACTCAAACCCGTTTGAGGTTCTATGTCACCTCCTGTCCCTTCGGACCGGACAACGTCAGGTACCGCAGTGTTTCTCAGTCTGTGTTGAATCGTTGACTTTTTGTTGTATTATATCTTAACCTTCCTATTAGAGATCAGTCCGTTAGTCCCGATAGTTTTCGACTTACAAACGACTACGAGACACATTCTCAAGTCTCGTCAAAAGAGAAAGTAGAAGTCACGAGTTTATCGGTTTTTTGTTTGAGATCAAAACTAGGACTAGTAAAGACTTAATGTTCCAGTGAACCTAAATACCGGAAAATAGATATAATTCTGTTTTTTCGTCCAATGACTGAACCTGTTTTTACCATCTCTATTTTCTCTGTGACGTATTGTGTTTTCTGGAATTCAAAACGAGGATGATTTGGAGGAAAACGTCGTCTTTTTCCGGAAAGAAGAGATGACACTACTCCTACAAGAATGGAACGAACTTCTGAAAGTCTGACCGAGTGAGTTTACTCATTAGAACGTCTCGTTGGGTTAAGTGTTTTTACAGAATATGGTTGATAGGGGTTACAGGGTACTTAAACTAGATGAAGGAAAGGATCGGTAAGGTTCTACTTACACCATATTCCAGGTCCTCGACGAGGACTCTAGTCGAGGTACCTCAAAATGAGTTCTGACTAGCCCATGACTTGGTTCGTCCTGGGATATCCCGGAAGGGTCTTGTCTTACGACGGGACTTGAGGTGTTACAGGAGACGGACTGAGAATGTCTGTTCTCAGGAAATCGGAGGATTTCTTTCACTTCAGTGAGTCAGCACAGGTTGAGAAACACTGGGGCACCTGACATCGGGTGGTACAAGGAGGCAGGTACCCTAAGAGGTCCGTTCTTATGACCTCACCTAACGGTAAAGGAAGAGGTCCCATTAGAAGGGCTGGGTCCCTAACTTGGGACCAGAGGGTGTAACGTCCGTCTGTGAAATTGGAGACTCGGTGGTCCCTAAGGTTTCTCATTTAAATTAGTCTGTTCACTTTTTTATGTCTTTATTTCCTTTTGTCAGTTCGTTCTGTTCAATCATTATCAAGTCGGAATTTTGTTTGAGTTCCTGGAAATCAAGGAGGAGTTCGTGACATCTGTTATTATACTCGGTATAGGAAACAACGTCTCTGACTTTGGGGATGGTCTACCTTCTTCAATTGGAGTACGACGACTGTTCGTCCGTCTGGGTCTGTCCAACTTTGGTCTTCCAACTACTACAACTGGGGACTAATAGAGTGGTGGTTGGTAAGCCCCCTGATAGGTACTTGACTAGTGTGGGGTGTTGGGGGGAGGGAGTGGGACAGATTTTTGGGAAGAGACTTTCGGAAGGTCATCAAGTCGCGAAAATCCGTGAACGATGGACCTGAGAACGAACCGCGGGACACTATTTACGACGGAAAGGAAGTGGTGTTAGACCACAATCATCTAACCGAAATGACGTGTACCCGTCTGGTTCCAAATCAAGTCATTGTCATGGCATTGACACCTTAGTCTTGACCGGTCATCGTCACCCATTGGGACTCTGAAGCTATACCATGGTATGTGGTTCACCTAATCGGTTGTGGTAATCCGTCCAAGGAATGTCACCTGAGGTGACTAGTAGTGTATGAATTGTTTTGACGTGAGTCACAAACGATCGGTATCTATTCTATTCGGAATCCCGATATTTTCTAAGGTTCGACGAAAACAGGACTCCACGAGAGACTTGGTCTCTGAATGGTAGAACGTTTACTTATTGTACTAGATCTGTTTACTCAAGGGAGAGACCGTCAGGAGAGGGGCTTCTCAAGTTCATATGAAAAGGGGAAGGGTAACACCGGACCGTGGGGACAGAGACTTTCCAGAGGACGACACTACCTTAACGGAAACGTTGAACAGTCTCGAGACGGATTTATTTCGGGTAATACACGATGATGGTAGAGTACCAGTACAGAAAAAAGAAATAGTCGGGAGTTTGAGACATTAAATGATGTTTACACATTCAAAAAGTCACTTTGAAATATTTTTCGTCGTTGTTATAAACTTAGTAAAATACTTACTCTTTTAGGTCCATAGTTCTTTGTGAATCCTTCTATTGTCTTTTATAATTTTTAAAATTTCAAGGGTGTTCTTGTAAAAGTGTCTATTCTAATAAGTTTGTTAAAGTGAAGGAACAGTTGGTTTGTTTTGTTGTTCATGAAGTCATTTTTACCGTGTTTAAAGAGTTCTTCGTCTACTATATGGGATATTTCGTGACTTTCATGTCAATATGGGGAGGGTTCATACCGTCCTCCGTTACTTCCGCCGTGTACTATCTTTGTGTCACGTACAAGAGACTGACTTTCTGGGAGTTAAGGACCAACTATAAACGATTCCATCTGGGAATTCAGGGACAGAACGACTAGATTGGTTCGTGACCCTTCTATAGGTCCTCTTTAGACTGGTAAAATTAGGTGTTGTGGTGGATATGTCATGACGATAGATTCTACGAATTCAACGTAGATTGGTATTCCTTTGTCTGTTTGTGGTTAACTCCCTGTAAAACGTTTTGTTGACCGGACCCATGAAGTTGTTTCAGTTACCGTATTTTTCCTTTTACTTTTGGTTCGGACCTCTTGACAACTCTTTCTACTTTATATTATAAATTAAGAACTGACCTAGGACTTGGTATGGGGTGGGTTGGGGGTTTTTCGATTGGTTTACTTTTGTCTATATTTCTTATGAGTACCCTACTAATCCCTGTAAACTTAATCCTGATATATAAAATATCGTACTATCGTTTCTTTACGAGTTTTAAGAGGTTCAGTCCGAAGTTTTCATGCACTTGACACTTAAAAGTCTACAAGTTCGACCTAAATCTTTTTCGTCTCCTTGGTCTCTAGTTTAACGGTTGTAGGCGACCTAGTAACTTTTTAGTTCTCAAGGTCTTTTTGTAGACGACGACGACGATTCAGCGAAGTTAGCACAGGCTGAGACACTCTGGGGTATCTACCGTCGGGTGGTCCGAGGGGACAGGGACCCTAAGAGGTCCGTTCTTGTGACCTCACCCAACGGTAAAGGAAGAGGTTACGTACTTTCACTTTTCACTTTCACTTCAGCGAGTCAGCACAGACTAAGAAGCGCTGGGGTACCTGACGTCGGATGGTCCAAGGAGGCAGGTACCCTAAAAGGTCCGTTCTCATGACCTCACCCCAGGGTAACGGAAGAGACTCTTTTTGTAGATGAAGACGAAATAACTGATACGGTTTCGGAAACTGACACACCGAGTGTTGTTTGATACCTTTTAAGAAGTTCTCTACCCTTATGCGGAGGACTCTTTAAACATACGTCCAGTCCTTCGTTGTCAATCTTGATCTGTACCTTGTTGTCTGATCAAGGTTTAGCTCTTTTCTAATGTAGTTCCGACATATGACAGTGGGACGAATAAATTGAATATACGTCTCATGTAGTACTCTTTGCGACCCGACCTACTTCGTGTTCGACCTTAGTTCTAACACCCTCTTTATAGTTATTGGAGTCTATACGTCTACTGTGGTGGGAATACCGTCTTTCACTTCTTGATTTCTCGGAGAACTACTGTCACTTTCACCTTTCATTTTTTCGAACGAATTTTGAGTCGTAAGTTTTTTTCTTCTAGTGCCGTAGGCCAGAGTAAGTCATGTCAAGTCAAGTCAAGTCAGTGAGTCAGTAGAGGCTGAGAAACGTTGGGGTACTTAGTGTCGTGCGGTCCGTAGGGACAGGTAGTGGTTTAGGGCCTCAAGTGAGTCTGAGTGCAGGTAGCTCAGTCACTACGGTAGATCGGTAGAGTAGGAGACAGCAGGGGAAGAGGAGGACGGGGGTTAAGGAGGGTCGTAGTCTCAGAAAAGGTCACTCAGTTGAGAAGCGTACTCCACCGGTTTCATGACCTCAAAGTCGACATCGTAGTAAGGAAGGTTTCTTTAGGGTCCCGACTAGAGGAAGTCTTACCTGACCAACCTAGAGGAACGTCAGGTTCCCTGGGAGTTCTCAGAAGAGGTGGTGGTGTCAAGTTTTCGTAGTTAAGAAGCCGCGAGACGGAAGAAGTGTCAGGTTGAGAGTGTAGGTATGTACTGGTGTCCTTTTTGGTATCGGAACTGATCTACCTGGAAACAACCGTTTCATTACAGA